>JABSTQ010004580.1:0-51803 GCA_013358835.2 Ixodes persulcatus | reverse complement strand
GAACGATTATCGCCGCCATGTTAAAATAAAACGAAGCTGAGTGAGCCAGGGCCAGGCCAAGCTTCAGTTTAGTACACAACGAAGCTGAGACAGGCCAAGCTTCAGTTTAGTACACAACCAACATACTTTATTACAAAGAATTAGATAAATGTTAAAACAATTTTTTTTTACGTTTAAAAGTTATAATGTAAGTTAACTAAAACGGGAACATTCACGTTGCGTCAAATGAGTTTCGTCGTAACCACTGTCGTCGGAACCAGCCGAACCAGAAAAAACGTCGCCGCGTCGCCATCGCCACCGTAATCAAAAACAAAGCAAGCTGCAAACTCTCGGGCGGTTTCAGGCCTTCAGGCTTTCGAAAAAATAACGAAGAACGTTCTTGGGAAAACGAAAAGTGTCCCAGGTGCTGGCGTGCCCATGGAACCAGCTGTGGGTTTGAGTCTACTGGGTGAGTACTCGCCCATTCGTCCCATTTTACTTTTTCAGTGCTTTCTTTTCGGAGCGTTTATGACGTGTTCTTGTGTGTACAGGCAGCCTGAAAGCGAACGTGTGCGGCTTCTTGTCGTACACGTGCTTTATGCATTGGATGACCCTCGAGCTTTTGCCAAGAAAGTCCCGGAACCGACCTGTCACTGAGCGAGCAGTCGGATTGCAGGAACGCGCCCAGAGGCAAGCGTCCCACCGAAGGCGCGGGAAGGGGGAAGGCGGACTTGGTAAGTGTATCGGGGAGCTTAATCTCGTGGACCGGTGGACAAGGCTTGAGTTCTACAAATCGGGTGGCGGTGTGTTTTGCGGAACCTGTGACTGCTAGGTACCCGTTACGTGCTAGCGTTATTATTTGCACCCCGTTTGCTTCCGCTGCGGGTGTTCCGATTCAAGTTCGATTTTCGTCCCCGGAAACTACTCGAAATATTGCATGCCGTGCGCCTTTATAAGTGGGGTCTGTATTGATGTGTTGCTTGCATAGAGTATGAAAAATTATTTTTCGACTGGGACACGGAATTTGTATACAAAATGCTGTATATGTTGCGCTTATTTGTTAGCCCTCTGGCAGTACTTTATTGTAAAGGTAGGGGAAAAAAAACGCCATTGAGTAGTTTGAAAGAAAACAGAAAACAAGGTGTTTCGAACAACTTTCTTGAAGAGACCATGAACTGATTTTCCAACTACTTCCTCCTCAGTTCCTAAGCAAACATGAGAAATCATGTGGTCGTATTTTACTGGAACCCAAAGTTCTCCCAGCAGTCTTAGAGTCGGCAAGGACAGATAAAATTCACGCTTCACATTTTCGCAAGCTCCAACAACCATAAAGCGAGCGACGAGACAAGTGATGGCGACCCTTTTCGTTATCACTCGGTCATCCGCGCAACGAGGCAAACCTCATAAAAGCAACGGGAGCAAGCGTTCAAGGCGATGAACGACGTTTTCTAGAAATCCAAAAACCAAGCGGCGTAACGAGCGACAGTGAGAGATCTTCATCGCTCATCTCGTCGCTCGCTAAATCACTTGCATGCGGTTCAGCCTGAATTGTGTGAACGCGAGAGGCGCACGCCACAAGTGAGTGCTGTGCTGCCTCTCATTTCAAGGCTACACTGCCATTTGCTTCCAAGGGCTGCACAGGCCTCGTGCGCTGGCACTTTAACGTCACTTACGAAACTAACACAAACACATCATGGGGTTAGGCGGGGTTAGCCATCTGGTGTTTGCCGCACCATTCTTTTTTAGGCAGGCGGGCTTTCAGAAGAAAATTGGGATTAACCTGAGTTGCATAAAACACATTCGGGTTTTGAGAAGTGGAAAATAATGCTGCGCGCGCAGATGGCCTAGTAGGCAGTGCTCCCGTGACCTAACGGTTACCATGCTTGCCTCCCACACGAAAAACCGAGGTTTGATGCCTGGCCGCTGATACACCTTTTTGTTGTTTTTGTAATGTCGCATTCTGGTAAATTTGAGAACCCTGTTGCTTATTTAAGGTTAGAATGTTCTACGCCGATTGTTCCAGAAGCCCATGCGTCTACATAAGAGGCTCCGCGTGGCGAGCCTGAGTTAATCTCACCCCAGCGTTTGATCGTGCTGTTTCACCGACATAAACGCCTGCGACGCTAAGCTTCTTCTATTTCGTTTTGAGCACAAGTTCGCCCCATTAGACGTTTAGTTCCTCAGTTATTTGCCGCCTCATCATTTGTCATTCGTGAAAATATTGGGGCTTTTATTCGAAAATGAAGGCCTGCCCATAATGCATTTGATATTCTTGGACAGTGTCCACCGCATGACTGCAACTGGTTAAGGGGCAACTCCAGTCCATACTTTCGATTATGGGATTATGATGTTTTTAGTGCAGTCAGCGTCCCTGAATTGCAAGGTGTAATTTTTTTCTCGTTATTGTGCGTAGTTTTAAAGATATCGATGCCTCAATGTTTTGTCTGGGGCGCGGCCAACAAAACCGAAACTAGCCGCTTGACCCCGGCATCACTGGAAATCAGCCGCTATGTGAACGTGACGTCAGGATCGTTCTCGTTGAATGAGTACGCAGGCCGAGCGGCACCTACCTCTGTTGTGCTAGCCGTCTAAAGATAGGAGGTAAGCTGATTTTGTTTTAATTCTGTATACGTGGTAGTTATCCAGCATATGTAGCAAGAGTTGGTGCGTATACCCAAAAGCTAGCGACTGGAAAACCCGTGAACTCGTACGGTGCCGTACTCGGCGGCCGCCGTCGTGCGTGCGCATGCCGTACTCGTCGCTTGTATACCCAAAAGCTAGCAACTGGAAAACGAGTGAACTCGTTCGGTGCCGTTCTCGGCGGCTGTCGCCGTGTGTGCGGTCTTCCACACTCGTCGCTAGGCCTAAATTGTCATCGGGGCTCCGTGGATGGAGCGGGGTTGCTCTACGCCGCGCTGCCAGGGATAAACAGTACTGGAGGCCCTCTCGCTTTCGCGCTGCGGGTCAGTCCCAGAGACGAAGCTTTGAGGCTCTCCGGCGCGGGCCGCGGCGCCCGAACAGACGTGTGCTGGGCTGTACACGTCTGGTTTTTTCGTTCTTTTTTTCTCGGGCGCGTAAAAGCCGAAGTCCAAAGTCCACTCGTCGAACAGCGTTCACCCACACCTTCTCCAATTTCCGGTCCATTGGAAACTTGTGAAAAAGCACCTCCGTGTTGCGCAGCGGGTTGTTTGAGCAGCCCACAGCGCTACACGTTGCACTCGGCATCTTTCGAGGAACAGCTGGGCAGTCTTGGGCGTACCGAGTTGCTCGCTAAAACGAGTCTTGGAGTCCTCACGAGCAAATAAACAAAAGGCTATACCGAAGCTACACTGGCTACAGATAAAAGCAACGGCTAAACACGCCAATCACAAGCCGAAGTAGCGGTGGTAGCGGCTCAAAGAAGCGCACTCCGCGCAACGCCTGGACCGGAGGAAAAAAAAAGAATGATACTGACGTCACGGCCCAGTGTTGCTTTAGCGATCGGCAACCCGCTGGCCGCCCCCTTAGGAGCAGCGGCTCGTGGCGGGTCGCATTTTTATTATCAGCATTAGTTGAGAATGCGGCGTCCCACGAACGTAATATTTTGGCTGGGGTCGTATTTTGTGTCTCTACAGCGATACCAGTAATTTAGTTCATTTTGAGTTTTGGCCGGAGTTGCCCTTTAAGAAAATGTGGATTTTTTATGTCACTCAGAATCTACAATCCTGTATCCAGAAAATAATCATTACCGTAGAATACCGTGCATCCGCCCTTTCCACATTAAGCGCCCACACCCAAATTTGTAAGATCTGAGGAAATACGTGCAGTACATTTATATGTAAAATTGATGACCAGACAAGCGCCCATCCCCTATTTTTTCGCGATCATCTTTAAATTTTGAGTGGGTGCTTGCCCGGTATTTTACAGTAGGCTAATAAGGAGACTATCTTTAATTTTGGCAAGCCTCCATGGTATGCATAGTTTACAGTAAGATTCCTGGTTTGATAATCCAGTTTGAATGTTACCGTGATAAGATTCCTACCGTTCTTTTCGCTGGGGACTTCTTATTGAAATTTTTACTCACCCATCTATGATGGTCCAACTGCCCGAAAAATATATTTGTAGCATTAAATCTTCTTTATTTTTTATGCAGCTCAAGATTCAATCTTCTGCAAAGGGGCGACCAAGGCGGTTTTCGGTGCTGTAAACCTGCAGCGCCGGAGCGTGACGGGGCAGCCCTGCAGGCGGCTGAAGCGAGCAGCTCCGAAGAGGGCACTGGCTCCTGACAAGCTGGCAGCCATGGGCAGTAAGTTTTCTCTTTGCTCCCAACATGCCAAACTCTGCCATTTATTTGCAGCCATCAATATGACTACATGTTGACCACTTTGAGTGCTTGGTCTCTTTATTCAGTAAATGCAAAATGAAGTATATGCATAAAGGTTGCTTGCATGTGAAGAAAGGCATCATTCCTTATGATAATGACAGGCCTGACGGAAGAATGTCGCAATCACGGACATCTGCACAGTGTGTTACAATACTTAAACATCGACAAGGAATCGCTCTAATTATTAAAGAGTAAGGAGATGTTTGTACATATTCAACAACCTTTAGTAACTTAGTTAAATAATTTTCACTTGTTTCCAACATCGTCATGCTTGTTTTCAACATACAGAAATTTAGTTAGTCTTTTTTGACCTCCGTGTAGTGAAGATCGCTTTGGCTGTCGTCACAGACGTAGCTTTGTTTACTGCTGCACTTATCAATTTTCTCCACCGAGCCACAATGGGCTGTGGTTGCAGAGGAATATTGGGTTCTATTACGGCGAATATCAGCTGAAACGCCATGACACCTTGTGCTCGGGACCATTAGTGCTGTTTGTCGTACCACTGGGCAAACACTTGCGCATGCTGGGGCCGAGACACATTTACTCCTGTGCTCGTTACGCCGTTCCAATCCCTGTCACGATGGGTGCACCATGCAACCCAAAGTCTATAGACACTTGTGAAGGCCACATTTCTAGATAATTTGCCTCTGCATGTTTGCCAGTGAAGGGACAAATTAAATTGTTATTTACCAATTTGCTTTTTACTTGAGTGAATTTAACTTTCTTCTGCAAACAGCTGCACGATTAGGCCTTTCTGGAGCATTCAACAACACGCCCCCAGAACCGGCATTTCTGCCGCTCCATTGTGAATGAGGAATTTAGCTGGGGAATGCTTTAACAGGCATTACACAGCAGTGACGCACGGCCTGCCGGTATAGTGCTTATCCCATATGACAACAGGCAAGTGTGGGCGACAAAGCGTCACGGCGACAAAGCGACGTGCTGTATCTTGGTCAAGTAAGCGGCACTCGAAGGCATACGCTACAGTGCAAGTCAACGGAGTGAGCGCGGGCGGCCTAATCACAGCGCACTCGGCTCTCGCGTCGCGATTGTTGATTCAGAGCTCTGCCTACCCCTATGACATGTGCGCGGGTGTTCATAAACGGCTCCTTTTGACTTTAGCGGGTCAAATGAACAGCTCACAGCGCGATAGGAATCGGTAGCAACGGTAGTACTCACCCCAGGAACGACACGCGAAGTGGCGTGTTGTTCGTCGGCACTCCCGTCGAAAAAGGCAAAATAAAGACAAATACTATATATATACAAGAAATATCGCGTGCAGAAGAGAATAGAAACACTTAGAAGCAATAAAAAATACACTGGAATGGATAAAAATAGGTAATGGAATCGAAAAACAGGATTCAGAGGAGGCAAGCAACAAGCAATGCGATCTCGAGGCAGAGCGGCCAGGCGAGGGACAGTCTCTACCACAATTCCTCGTGCGCGGGCCGGGGCGCTTGGGGGATTTTGCAAAAGGGCTATTGCGCCATATCACGGGACGGGGCGAAGCCCGCACTCGTCAGGCACTGCCATTGTTTCTGGTCGATGGCAGTGCGGCTTCCCTCATGTCGCCCATGTTTGTATTTATTTTAGGGGTCTTGTTATGCACCACAAGTAAAATAAGGAGTCTGATTATTCATTTTAAACAATTATAATAGATATAAAAAATGTGTCGTTGATCTGAACGCGGGACATTGCAGTTGGTTTCGTTTTGGCTTCAACCCTTCAACTGGAAGCAAAATGGCCATGTAACACCATCTCAATTCAGTTCGGTCGTACCACAGTTAGCGGCCGCTAACTGCCGTTTGCCTAAAGAAGGTTAAAACAGCCTGTGTCAATAGGGTATGGCACACATTCAAACGCAGACACTACTATCTGCTGCTTAGAAGGTTACACTGGGTACCAGATATGGCTCCGATGCCTCTATTTTGCCAGCTAATCATCTTTGTCATTTTTTTATTTTTATTTTGTTTTTCTAATCTTAACAACTGATAAGCCAATTTTGAGGATGGGAAAGGTATCTCTAATTTAAATGTGCCAGCTAGGGTAAAGAAGTCAATTAATAGATTTGAAGTATTTACTGTACTAATTATTACTTTACACTTTTCCTGTGATGTCTGCCACGATCGATAAAGCTAATTTAAAGAAATTTGTTGTTTATTTCTGTATCCTGTCTTTTTCTCTTAATTTCGATCCTGTCACGCTTAGAAACATCTTGTATATTGACTACTTCTTTTTTAATACTTCCAAGAAGTAAACATTCAATCTGCATGGATATAAATATGATACTTCTCTGCAGCCACGAATATCCATCTGAAATAAATTGTTGAGATTTGTTTGCTGTGCCACCTATAGGCCCCCCCTCCAAAAAAAAACAAACAAAAAAAACTAGTATATTGGTTGTTACGTTTTCCTGCAACTACATCTTTTTAGCAGTGTTTCCCCCCAAAAAATATGCTTGGTTCTGCAGTAGTTCAAATACTTAACATGTCGTAACTATTGGGGTGGTTGAACCCGGTACATATAACTTATTGCCTTGTCATACTCATTTTCAGATGCCTTCCAGCTGTACATCACGCGGACATCCTTGGGTCAGTCACCGAAGAAGCGGAGGCTCCTCATGAACAGATACATTGGCGAGCAGCTTCACGATATCAACAAACACTTGAGTTCTAAGGTAGAACTTAACCTTTACCTTCGATTTAAAGAATTCAATATATATGTCAACTCACCTGCTTTAGAGTCATTCTTTCTAGAGTGCTTTTTTTGCATGCTCTTTCTAGGTGCTGTGTCAATAGTTAATTTCAGTGGGAGCCTCGGGCCACACCGCCTAGATAATAAAAGTGTCTGCATCACCTCTTCTTCCTTAATGAAATGGCATCACAGTCGGATTATGCTGACACGGTGACTGGGCCTGAGTCCCACCTTCGACGCGCTGATTGAACACAAGTGTAAGCCAAACACTGCCACAGCACTCGTGCCCAATCTCACTGTGCGATCGATCTCGCTGTGATGATGGTATGAAAGTGGTCTGGAGGCTTTGCCTATCTAGGTGGTACTGTCTCGGGATGCTAACCTTTTGTGAACAGGAATTGCGTGGCACCTGTATCTGCGGGTTTACGTAATTCGACCAGCGTCTATAGTCGGGTTGACCCGTGTCTACAGTCAGGTCAACCCGTGTCTACGGTCGGGTCGACCTGTGTCGTAGGTCGGGTCGACCCGTGTCTACGGTCGGGTCGACCCGTGCTTACGGTCGGGTCGACCTGTGTAGTACCAGTGTCTACGGTCGGGTCGACCTGTGTAGTACCAGTGTCTACAGTCGGGTCGACCTGTGTAGTACCCGTGTCTACGGTCGGGTCGACCTGTGTGAACACGGGACCTGTATGTCCATAACACCATATGACCCAAACGGGTAGGACCCGTACAAAAAGTATACGGGTTTTTTCAGTAGGGTAGATATGAGTCAACGTGCGAATAACAAACTTTGTTAACATATTATTGGAACAAGCTGTGTTAAAAGTAAGAGGTGTTGATCATCTCAACCCAATTGTAAACTCCCATGCACCACGAAAACGCAGACACAGGATAAGTAAATAATTTGCGGTGAGACTGAGAGACGTAAAATTACAAACCTAGATACTAGAATTGCAAGGTAGTTGCGCATTTACTGCGCATGATAGCGCAGGCACAAAAAAAAAATAACGAAGGTACTAAGACGCCTCTTCTGCAGCAGCTTGATTATCCCCATCGCCTCGTGGGGTGGGTTACGATCTGGTTTATTGGGAAACAGAGAACACTGCAAATATAGCGTTCGTAAATTCAAGCAGGAAACCACTAGCACAAAGACGACGCTCACCAGGCCATGGCGTCGTCCATGCTGGACCAGCAACTTATTATCCAGTCGAAATACAAGCCCCTTCATTCCCCCCGCGTCCTAAAAATATCTACGCCAAAAACCGACACCACGACAAATTTTGCAAAATAAATCGAAAGGCCGCAAAATAACTAGCCTAGAGCTTTCGTTGTTTGTTCTTAGCAAACATTTCGTCACGATCAACAAATTCTTCATAGTCAGAACCCATTTTAGGTTACATTTTTTTGGCACTTCAACTCTAAAATGTGCACGGGAATCAGGAGCATGCATGAGTCAACGTAACCGTCTCTTAGCGGAGATCGCGTGAGCTGCTGCCATCACGCTAATAATAGCGTGTTCGGATTTGTGACACGCTGGGCTCAAACACAGACACGTCACGCCGGTCCACTACCCCCGACATCCTGGCATTTTCTTCCTTTTGTTACCACTCTCTCTCTCTCTCTTATTCTGGGGAGTGCGCAGGACGGCAAGAGCAGGGAACGGGAGTGACACATCTGCAAAATGCATGACCGGGACCTGTCCACCTCTCTCTCTCTCTCTCGCCCTCTTCTCTTCTCCCCTTCACCGCATCGTCACTTTGTTTGCCTTGGGGGAGAAGTCTGAACGTAGCAGGAAATGCCAATATTTTCCGGCGCCACGTTTATGGAATCTTTTTTTTTTTTTTCCTATGCGTGCCGCGTCTGCGCCCACTGCTTTCTACCGAATTGAAGCCACCGTCAAGGAAGTGGAGGAAGCGGGAGGGGAAGCCAACGACAAAACATGAGTCTATCGCGAGAGCGACACGTCCATCATCCGTGGACCGACGCTTGTTGGCTTGTGTTGTCGGTGGGTACATGTGACGAATGCCGTTGGACATTGAGGAGTTCCCTTTGATGCGTTACGTTCACACTTTGCGTTACATTATTAAAATGTTACCTAGTGTGTTTTCGTTTATCAAACAGCCATGAATGTTTAGTAATGTTCGCTGGACGGACACAATTAATAGAGTACCAGCTAACCCTACGAAGTAACCGTTGAAGTTAAAACATATACGTATATATATATATATATATATATATATATAAAGAGAGAGAGAGAGAGAGAAGTATGCCGGGAGTAGCACCGAAGGATGTCAAAAATTACCAACAATTAGTGTATTCCAGATAAGGGGATCATTTTCCCTGGATTGTATTACTCGTGGGGGCGGGCGTCAGAAAATGTGACGCACTTACTAATTCGTACGCTAATTGAGTAAACATTACTGATTAACTAATTAATTAGTGAAAATAGACATGGTCCCAACTAGAAATTTGCTGAGCGTCATCGAAAACCACTAAATCATTCATTTTTAGAAACACTTTGAGCGCGTGAGAAGCGTAGTAGTGCGCTAAAGTCACCACTCGCGGAGCAGGTACAAGTCGGGCTCTCATCAGAGACAGAAAAATTGCGCAAGCGCCTTACCAAAACCGCTAGACTTGTACCTGCTCCACAAGGGGTAAATATTGCCGCTAGCGCGGCTGACCAAGCAGGCAGCGCGCTCGTAGCCTAACGGTCATCGTGCGTTCTTTCCACGTAGAAAGCCAGGGTTCGATTCCTGGCTGCGGGGACGGATTTTTTCTTGACTCTAACGTATGTTTTGGTAAATTCGAGAACCGTGGTGCTCGTTCGAGTTCATATTGTTCCACACGCTGAACCTTCTACGTCGATTATTCTAGAAGCCCACGCGTGTACGTAAGGGGCTCCGCGTGGCGAGCCGCAGTCAGTTTTGCCCCGGCGTTCGACTCTGCTGTTACGCCGACTTCGACGCCCGCGACGCTTTGGTTTCTTCTGTTCCCTTTTTTTTATTTTTGGGCACAAGTTCGCCCCATCACACGTTTAGTTTCTTCACTTATTATCGCCTCATCAATTGTCATTCGTGACAATTTGGTGGAGGTGCGGGGTACCGCATGTCCGTGCAGCGCAGTCCTCCGAGTTTTCACAGTACAAGTCCGAACCCAAGCTCCCGAGGACCCGACGAAGACCAGATCGAGACTCGATCAAGTCGCCGCATCCAAGGTCTACTCCCAGAACACAGACTTCCGCCATCCAAGACCAACTAAACAACGAGGCCTACGATGGACCACCAGTCGCCGCAGGCCCCGACCGCCGCCGCCGTCGTCTACCTGCCCGTCGCCCAGCGAACCCCGACGACCTTCCATGGCGATACCCTCGAGGACGTGGAGGACTGGCTTCTGCACTACGAACGTGTAGCACGCCATAATGGATGGACCAATGAGCAGCGCCTCCAAAACCTCTACTTCACTTTGGAGGGTTCCGCGAGGTAGTGGTTCATGAACCAAGAGGCGTCACTTACGTCGTGGAACACCTGTATCGCCGGCCTGAAGGAGACATTCACGAACCAGACACGACGACAGCGAGCGGAAGACCTCCTGCAAGTATGAACTCAAGGGCCTAACGAAACGGTCACCAGCTTCGTTGAAGACGTCCTCCGTCTGAGCAGCCGCGCCGACCCTCAGTACACCGAGGAGAAGCTGTGCGTCCTGATGAGAGGAGTGAGCAGTGACAACTTCGGTGGCCTTGTTCGCAACCCACCAACTAGTGTCAATGAATGCGTTGCCGAGGCAACTAGCATCGACCAGGCCCTGTCAATTCGAGCCAGCCACTACAACCGACTCGCCGGCACGCGATTTGCTCAGACGCTGGCATCTTCCCGATTTGACGAGGGCGGCACCACTGCTGACAATCTTCGTGCAATTGTCGGCGACACCGTCCGGGAAGAGCTCCGGAAAATTCTACCCGATGCTGATCGCTCCGCCTCGATCTCCATCGCCAAGGTCGTGCGGGAAGCAGTCCAGAATGCCATCCAACCAAAGGCTCCCATCAGCATGGCAGTCCGCGAAGAAGCCACGCTAACTTACGCCTGTTGCGAAAGGCCCCAGGAGACGACCTTGCCCTTCCAAACCGACCGGCACGGGTGAACGCCCTGGAGCACCTTCGCCAGGTGGCTGCGGTCAGCTGTGCACGGAAGCAAGGCGAGAGGCGCCTCGGGGTCGCCAGAATGCCTCTTGCGAGGGGACGACGTGGCCTCCAACGAAGGAGTATCGAATTGACGGACGCGAGTGTCATCGGTCTTTGCCTTCCTTCCCTTCTCCTTGCTGCTTCTGTCTGGCCTCGAAGCACGGGGACCCGACAGCCTTGGGACGACCTCGACGAAGGAGGAAGCTTTACGCGCTTTCCTCAGCTCAGATCGCCCTTGGGATTATCCCCTAACGCTCGAAAGCCAGGACGCCTGCCATTAGGGAACTCTTCCGCCGTCCGGACTTCGATGAAACCATTGTTCGCCGAGATTGACCGGCGACACCGCGGCCAAGGACGTCTGGCCCTGGTGTGCGTGTCGCGTGTGGCAGCGAGTGAGGGAGAGGGAAGGGGCATGCCTGAACGTAACGAAGACTGACCACGCCGTTTTGGTCAAGGCAGGGGCGAGAGGGTTTCCCTATTAGGGATGTGGGGAAAAGTGACTTTATAAAAGCAGCAGCAGGCGGTTGCAACTTTGTGTTCTCTTGTTGTTCTCATGCCGAAAGGCAGACTGTACATAGTATGTAATTAAACAGTTTGAGACGAGACACCCAGGCTCTCTGCCGACCCTTCTCGATGTCTTGGCTGACGCATGGCTCCAACGGTGATCGACTACGTGGACAAGCCCTGAGTCACAACACGCCGCAGTGGCCCGACGGGCACCGCCTCCTCCTCGCGCCTATGTTCCA
Source organism: Ixodes persulcatus (assembly GCA_013358835.2). Classification (NCBI taxonomy): domain Eukaryota; kingdom Metazoa; phylum Arthropoda; class Arachnida; order Ixodida; family Ixodidae; genus Ixodes; species Ixodes persulcatus. The sequence goes on along the minus strand of JABSTQ010004580.1, from coordinate 39,844 downwards.
CCTCCCCGACGTCAGTCTCTGCGCCGCAGCACGACCGACGCCACTACGACCAGGTCCAGTACGCCTGCCAGGAGCCCCGGGCACCTTGGAAGACCGACGTGGTCGAACGCCGGACCGACGCACTCTGTGCTTCCACTGCGGGGGAGCAGACCACACCTACCGCCGATGCCCATACCGACGACTCGGGCTCCGCGGGTTTCACCCGAACGACCCACGCCCCCGTTATGGTCAACGCTCTCGGGAGATCGACGAGTACCTGCGAAGGCCTCAGTCCCCCGAGCCTGCGTCTCGCCAAGAGTTCCGGTCGCCGTCGCCGCGACGTCCAACTTCGCCGATGCACCGACCCAGACGTGAAAGTCTGTCGCACCTCGCTCCTCGGCGGGGAAACTAGGCGCAGCAACCCCTGGCGGTGGAGTTGCCGAAGACGACCGACGCCAAAACCCTCCACGAACGTCGAAGGGCCCCCCGTCAAATGCGACCAGAGACCAAAACGACGCTCCTGCAACGGTAAAGAATATCCTAAACATCGTTATCGACGGTCACGACGCGTCGGCTCTCGTCGACACTGGAGCAGACTACTCCGTCCTGAGTGGGAGGCTCTCCCAACGCCTTCGGAAAGTGACGACGCCGGGGGATGGCCCACAGATACGGACCGCCGGGGGACATCTCATCACGCCAGTCGGAAGATGCACGTGCTGCTCGCGTCGAGATTCACGGCGAGACGTGTCCGGTAAATTTCGTTCTTCTACGAGACTGTGCGAGAGACGTTATACTTGGAATGGACTTTTTGTGCGAATAGGGTGCCGTCGTCGTCCTGGAAGCCAACGAGTTGAGGCTGCGGAAACCTGTCGTTATGCCGAGCATCACAAAACTACGGCAGCCACGTCAGCTGCAGTGATTGTACTCTCCGACCACGTGAACTTGACACCACGCTCTAGTGTACTTGTGCCTGTCGCGACAGAAAAAGGCATCTGCGGAGTAGCTTTGCTGGAAGGTAGCGTCCAACTGGTCCTAGGAAGAGGGATCAGCGTCGCAAGAGGCATCGCGAAGCTCCACACGGACGCACTGTTGCACTCAGACTCAAAATCTTTATTTCTCTCCGTTTGGAGAGGGGAGACAGAGAAAAAAGCAACTCAGCTGTTGCTTGAGCAGCCTCTGCCTCCCCACAGCAGCGAAAGAGGACAGCATGTACATACACATAAAGTTTTTTTCACCATCACACTTATACAATAAAAATAAACAAAAATAAACAACATTTGATGGGAGAGGGGGGAAGGGGGAAAAGTGATCGACATAGCCAAGTTTACAAATTCCAGGGACATTCTCTCACAAATAGGGAACGTACATTTTTTTTATAGTTTCATTCACAACTGCTACATTCAAGTCACTCAGGCGATTTAAGAAACGATGTACTATATATTTCAACGTCTGATTACCGTAGTTCGTTCTGGAGTGCGGCACTAACCATGTGTCTGCAGACCTAGTTTCATAGGTAACCTCCCTCATCCTAAGGTTGGAAATAGACATGAATATATTTTCGTTTTGGCAAAAAAGATCTTTTCAGTGCAAGAAAAAGTTTATAATAATACTGATTAGAAATCTGTACAATATTCATTTTACTAAATAATGTACTAGAATGACTATTGTACTCAGTATTAAATATAATACGAACAGCTTTTTTGTAGAGTATGGATCAGTTTTATGTTTGTAGCGGTCGTATTCCCCCATACCAAGAAGCAATAATTATATTTTGAGAAGAAGAGGTAATTATTTATAAGAAGCATAACCGAAATCGGGATTATGTTGCGATATTTGTACATAATACCTACAACTCTTGATAATTTTTGACATGTCTGTTGTACAGTCTCGTCCCATGACATGTATTGATTAAAAATAATTCCGAGAACTTTTACGCTTTCAACTATATCTATACAGTGTGTTGCAAGAGAAAGAATGGACGTATAGAAACAGTTTGTAATTCGTGATCTAAATAATACAGCTTTTGTCTTACTGCCATTTATTTTTAATGAATTTGAATTTGTACATGCATTTAACTTTTCCAAAAACTTATTTGCGGCATTTATAATCTGATCAGTATCATCACCTAAAAACTATACCGGGTGTTATTTTTTAATTCGAACAGATTTATTACAAAAACTCCGTAAAAGATGCACTAGTACGGTTTGTTCAAGTGAGTTATACGGCTAGGGGGACATTATGTGGGTGGCTAATCCTTGCGATAAGTTGGCTAATTACTTAAAATTCGTTAATTAACTTTTTAACTAATGCAAATAGACATATGGTTCTAATTAGAAACTTGCTCAGCGTCATCGAAAACCCCTAATTCAGTCATTTTCAGAAAGACTTTGAGCGCGTGAGAAGCGTAGTAGTGAACTGAAGTTACCGCTCGTGGAGCAGGTACAAAGCTAGAGGTTGCGATAAGGCGCCCGTGCGATTTTTCCGTCTCTTATCTAGCCCCAGCCTTGTACCTGCTCCACGAGTGGTAACTTTAGTGCACTACTACGCTTCTCACGCGCTCAAAGTCTTTCTGAAAATGACTGAATTAGGGGTTTTCGATGACGCTGAGCAAGTTTCTAATTAGAACCATATGTCTATTTGCATTAGTTAAAAAGTTAATTAACGAATTTTAAGTAATTAGCCAACTTATCGCAAGGATTAGCCACCCACATAATGTCCCCCTAGCCGTATAACTCACTTGAACAAACCGTACTAGTGCATCTTTTACGGATTTTTTGTAATAAATCTGTTCGAATTAAAAAATAACACCCGTTATACTGGTATCATCAGCGTAAATAATGAGACTTACATTTTTATCAATGTTTACGATGTCATATGTATAGATTAAAAAGAAGTGGTCCCAGAATGCTGCCTTGCGGTACGCTGGCAGTCTGTTTCTTAAGATCCGATTTTCTTTTTATTTATTTCAACACACTGGTATCGATAACAAAGATAACTTCTAATCATATCTAGAGCAACGCCACGAATGCCATAAATATGCAGCTTTTGAAGTAATGTGTCATGATTGATCCGGTCGAACGCCTTCGAAAAATCTATGAATACTCTGAGTGTTAATAACTTTTTTTCGAATATTGCTTAAAATAATTCATTTTGATTTAACAAGGCAAGTTCGGTAGAGAAACCCCTCCTAAGTCCGTATTGACAGGGTGTGAAGATAGAAAACGTTTCGCAGAAACTATACAGCCTGTGATATATTATTGTTTTCTACACCCTATTGGAAAAATCAGCTTAAGCTGGTCACAACTTCAAGCTCGGTTATTGCTCCACCAATGCCCAGTTTGGCATGGTGGTTGTTCCGGTCATACTGGTCATGATGGTTGATCTGGTCCCAGCTTCAAACTTGGTTATTGCTCCAGCATGCCCAGTTTGCTGTGTTGGTTAATATGGTCATACTGGTCATGCTGGTTGATCTGGTCCCAGCTTCAAGCTGAGTAATTTCCCCAGCATGTCCAGTTTAGCAGAATGGTTAAGCCGGTGGACTTTCCCACCAGTTTAACCAGTTTAAATTGATACACAAGATAAACAAGCCAAACTGCTTAGAAAAGCCAGCTCGGCATCCAATTTATTATTTTCGCACTCGCGGCCTGCTCACATGAGCTCAGATGCTACACGTTCTCGGCGCTGACACAGTACTAACCGACGCAGACAGTGGTTCTCGGTGCAAAACAAACAATACTATAAAAACGAGATTGCTTATCTCTAAGCATGAGAAATACTGGACACACGCCAAAAGCAGGCAATAACAATAAAAAATACTACACGGATGAAAGAAGCGAAGCTGGGTCACCTATTGGAAAAACGTACAAGAAACATACCTGCGGCTTGTACGGTTCTGGGATGATGCCATAATAATTCCTTGTTATTGTGGATGCAGCAAGTTTGGTTTGGCGTTTTGCATAACTGAAGATACCGGCGCCGGTATGGCTCCGCCTCGTTCTATACTGGCAGCCAGTTTCTTGCCGATATGATTCGGTGAAGCTGGTATGATTTTGCGTCCGATGACGTAGGCGTCCGCAATCTTTCCAACAAACGCTTATACCACAAGACCACCGGTATCACAAAATCATACATGCAGAAAGGCGACCGCCAACTTCCAACAAAAACGTCCAACCTTTACCACCGGTATCGTTACATATACCCTACATGTCGAAACGGAACATAGACCGACGCATGAGCTCACACAAATTCCTCGGTCAACTCTTCACGGTGACGTCTTAGGGCGACTGTCTCGAATAATGTGCTCCACAAGTATTCGACAGCCGCACCAACCGTGCCGCATAGCAAAGCCCGTGCGCGGCAACAGACCGATCGTGACACCAAGCCGAGCGCATCACCGATCGACAGCGGCAAACTGCCCGTTGTTCGTACCCATGGACCGTCACTCGTACTCGGCCAACTCGTCGTCTTTTCGTGGCTCCGTCGTCGCAACCGCCGCAAGCATCCGCAAACCCACCACCCCGGAACTGATATCCGGCGTCGTCGAAACGCGAAACCGAAATGTAAAGCTTCCGCCCAGTGGTGGCTGCCGCGGCTCCCCGGCTCGCCTAGTTTCCCGGCTTCGGCTTGCCCGCTTCCCATCGTCGCGGAGAAGGTGAAGGTGCAGCGGCGGGAGGATCGTCGGCTCGCTTTACGTTTCGCAAGACAGATGTTTTGCGGTCCTTTTCTGGCGCGACTCTGGTTCTCAACTCGACGGCGCCTCTCATAGTTCAACCAGGCGTGGTCAGCCTGGGTCAGTAAAACGCGGCTGGTTTGTCTCGTCCGATCGCCGGAGACTTCGTAGTTCGCCCGTTAGGCTTAGGATCCGAAGGTGTCTGTGTTTCCGTGAAGCGGTAAGTGAATCTCGTCCCGTTTTCGTTCTACTTTTAAATTATGTTTGGTGCGCTTCAGTGTAAACATGTGTGCCAAGTGTTCGTGACAATTTTGAGCTAGAGTAATAGACGATTTGCTATTTTCCCAAGCGCCCCGGCCCGCGCGCGAGGAATTGTCGGAGAGACTGTCCCTCGCCTGGCCGCCCTGCCTTGAGATCGCATTGCCTTGTCGCTTGCCTCCTCTTAATCCTCTGTTTTTCGATTCCATTACCTATTTTTATGTGTTCAAGTGTATTTTTTATTGCTTCTAAGTGCTTCTTTTCTCTTATGCGCACGATATTTCTTGTATATATATATATATATATATATATATATATTATTTGTGTCTTTATTTTGCCTTTTTCGACGGGAGTGCCGACCTACCTGTGAGTACTATCGTTGCTACCGATTCCTATCGCGCTGTTAGCTGTTCACTTTGGTTCAATATGACCCGCGTGCAGTCGAGAGGAGCCGTTTATGAACACCCGCGCACATGTCATAGGGGTAGGCAGAGCTCTGAATCAACAATCGCGACGCCAGAGCCAAGTGCGCTGTGAATTGACCGCCCGCGCTCGCTCCGTTGACTCGCACTGTAACGTATGCCTTCGAGTGCCGCTTACTTGACCAACATACAGCACACTGCTTTGTCGCCGCGAACCATTTGTCCGAATGTTTGCGAAGCTGAGGCATATGCAACGCTGCGGCGCCTGACAGCTGCGCGCTGCGGCGCGAGCCCTTCGCAAGCACCGGTGGCCCAACGTAGCGGCTTGTATGCGCTTATGGTATGCCTTCTTAATCTATCTGCTAAGCGGTTGTTGCAAACAACCTTTTTCAAGTGCTGACAACTGCGCGCCGCTGCGTGCAGTTGCCAGGCGCCGCAGCGTTGGATGTGCCAAACGGTGTTACGGTTTCGCAGGCATTCGGACAAATGATTCGCGGCGACAAAGCGGCGTGCTGTATCTTGGTCAAATAATCGGCACTCGAAAGCATACGCTACACTGCGAGCCAACGGAGCGAGCGGGGGCGGCCAAATCACAGCGCACTCGGCTCTCGCGTCGCGATTGTTGATTCAGAGCTCTGCCTACCCCTATGACAGGTCCATATCACATGAGTGAATGACGTTTTAGCGAACAGCGACATTTGAGCGAATCGATGTTTTAGTGAATAACGGGGGCGCGCGTTAAGCTATACGCCGCGCTGCGCTTACGCCGCTTTGCGGCGACAATTTGCAGGTAGGTTGAAATTCTTTGGTCACGATTTCCGAAAAAAAAAAGAGAAAAAGGTCGACTTATATTCAAATAAATACGGTAACTTTAATTTTTATTTCGGGTTCCGTCGGACCTAACGTTGGACACTGCGTTACACTTATGCAAAACGGGGGCTGCTGGTTCATCATATAAACCAACCATTTCTGTGTTTAATTAAAACACATCACTGACTTCAAAAATCCTGCTATCCTAGAGTTTATGCTATAGGAATGTATCACTTGAAATAAATTTGTTAATTTCTACTTTTAGCCCTTGCCCCACCAGGTACAACATCTCGCCTAAAGCAGTGTTTCGGATCTTCTTCCAAGACCTGAGGCGGGTCGTCATTCAATCCAGGAGTCGTGTTGCTGGTGCTTCTTACTGGATGGTGCTACCGAGGGACAAGTTATCATGCTTGAGGTTGGCAAGTACGGCCGCCGTAAGTACACATATTGTTTTTACCTTTGCTCGAATCCACTTTCCGCCATGTTGACTTTGGCGAGAAACCAGCGACCGGCTGGACATCGAGCACTACATGCGCAAGAATAGCGTAGAATAATACTGACCCTTAGCTCGCTGGTATGGGTGAGGACCAATGACGGTGAGCAGTGGGTTTTGATTGTTACCGACAACGCTACGAAATTGAGAATCAGCAGAGGAATCTCACCGCATCTAAAATGGAAGCGCACTGAGTGTTCCCAGACGTTTGAAAAATTTCGCATATGGTTTATTTTCCGCTAAATTTCGTGGTTAATCTGATTCCGAAAAACATTTACTGGCAAACCTGATTTTGTGTATAGGTCGCGTGAAGTCACTTTTCCGCTATATTTAGCTGGGAACCTGATTTCGCTAAATTTGGAAGGGAACCTGAGTTGGTGCATAGGTCAGGTGAAGTCAATTTTCTGCTAAAGTTAGCGGAAGATTGACTACATTAGAGGTCACATACATAAGCATAAATATGTGATGAGTAGCTTAAAGGGGCCCTGACAGGTCAAAATTATATTGTGACGTTGAAACGTAAACAAATTGCAAAAATAAACGGTTAACTGACAGGCCGACAGAGGGAGTGACTAGTGAAATCTACTTGAAAGGAAGCGCAGGGATTCTTTGCTGGCGACAACCGGGGATTTTTGTGTCTTGAACCCAACCTGACCAGTCCCGTTTGAAGAAATTTTAGAGGGGCAAGAGGAACCTTAGTCGCGTACGGCGAACTCTATCGGCCTCGTACAAGTACAACCTTGAAATGGTTTTCATGTTCTGCTGCCATTAATTTTACGCGCCACAATATGTTTTCTTATTATCTGAAAGGATTGATAACGATGCCTGGACATTACCTTCAAAATTCGTAACTTGGGAACTCAGCATTTGTGAAGTAAGAAAAATATTTCATAAGCCGAAGTCGAAGTTCCCGCGCAGTCCGCGGCAATGAAGTCACGTCACAGATTGAGTAGTCCTGCAACTCAAGATTCTCTCACGCCTACGAGCCTTCCCGACCCGAGGTGTCGTATTTGCCCGCGTCGCAAGAACAACCGCTCCTCTCCGTGCGTGCCGCCTATCACTGTGAGCAGACAACGCTTCACTTTCGACTTTGAAGTTATTTTAGGGCCCTTTCAACAATCCCAAAATTCTTTCAAAAGGTGCGAGATTGAAGAGAATGCGCAGTGGACTTTTGTGAGCGACGTGAGGGGCTGCGTCGCGCCGGTTCTCCGTGAAAAGCTGCCCCGGCGGAGTCACAACCTAAACTACGGCACACAGACACCAAACCCAGTTGTTTTGACCGTTCAACTATTTGCTTTTTGAAGTTCGAGAGGTCGTCAGACACCTAAAAGAATGACCGCATCTCCACGTGCTGAATGATGTTGATTGGGGCGAAGCTCTGGTGATGCTGATGATACTGATTTTATTGTTCATAGTTAGTGCTGATGGTGCTGATTTTTTTTATTGCTCATAGGTAGGGTTGAGTTCCAGGTGGCGTTTCGACTTCATTATTACTGCATGCAATGCATGCAAAGTTTAACGCGATTATATACGCCTTTGACCGCAGTGCCCTCTCCTGTATAGAGGTTGAGCAACAACATGCAATGTTTCATCCAGTAAATTCCCAGCTCTTGAGTTACTACCCCATCTCAGAGCCTCCTACTCGTCCCGCAGTCGTGGCCGAGTGGTTAAGGCGATGGACTGGAAATCCATTGGGGTCTCCCCGCACAGGTTCGAATCCTGTGAACTGTGCAAACATTTTTTTCTTTTTTTTAAGAAGACAGATGGGGTGGCAATCGATGTGAGCACGGACGGACGAACGGACGGACGGATGGGCAAGGCTAGGCCCTAAGGAGCTTCGCCCTTAAAAGAGAACTTCGTCCGATTCACCGACTCACCGATCGTCCTCAGTGCTACTTATGCCGAGCGCCGGGGTGCCGCCATGTTTTCTGAGGGACGACAAAAAGCCGGGAGGCATCATCACTCCGAGTGATGATAAAGTTAATAAACAGGCGAGCTGGTTTAGGTTGCACATCGTTAAAAGCGGGACGACGGAAAGAGGGGTTCAGGACACAGATCTTTCTTCTAATCACTCCGAACTCCGAATTTCGGTATTTCAAAGAGAAGGTCAAAGAGAAGGGCGCTAGTCCGTTCGCAATTGCGTTAAAAACAAGTTTTATGATTGCCGCTATTAAATATTATAGAAATGTGGTTTACAAAGTTTCTAAATGTCACACTCGATTATGTCACAAAATGAAGAAGCGAGGACGTGAGAAGGGGGAGAGAAGGGCGGCAAAGCTAAAATGTGCGCGCGCGTGGGGAAATTATTTTTCGCGTTGTGGTATTTTTATTGCGCGTCCACGGCTACGAATTCCATCGTATTAGACACACACACAAAAAAAAACCTTTGGCGTGATCAGATCACAGCAGCACCATTGATGTACATACCAAGCAGACACAACTGCGCTTTGAAAATAACGCTTAAGTCCGGCTTCTTTCCCGGTGCATTCGGTGGGAGGAGGGAATCGTGACTTTATGGAGATATCTCAACATTTACACGCCTTCCGTAAGCCTTACCCAAAACAACCAAAACCTCCACACACGTTCCCTGGCACGCAGTACGCGCAAGGCAGTTGAAACCTCTGGGTATGACGTCACACCCGGCCACTAGTTTCTCTGTTTTTCTCGCGTCTACTGATACTGTTCGGGTCAAATGCTTGTGATATTAGAATTCGCGTGACCAAAATAGGGAAGTATTTACCTCTCACTCGTTTTTTTTGTTTTTCAATAACCTATTCAGCTTTCCTTTAAGCTGTCAGCTACTATAGCTACAGCACTGGATTACACCCTCACATTTTTTGTATTAAGAAAATCACCCTCAACCAGTACGTTGAAACATGGCTGCCGTCATATGTAATATATCCAAAACCTGAAGAGTCTGAATTTTGTTTTAATGAAGCCGTAATGGTTCCGGGAAAGACGGCTGGTTTCTGGATCGGCCGGGGGACGGACCGTCTTGTCTGGCGGCGTGCATGCTGCTCCTCCCCTCCCCCCCCCCAACCCTTCCCCTCCCTCCCCCCACCCCCGGTCATTTTGTGTGTTTTTTTCTTATCTAAGGAGGGACCGCGTGGGCCTTTCCCCCGACGCGACTCCCTTGGAAAGCGTCTTCCTGCGTCTCCCCCGTCCGGATGACCCCTCAGGAAGGAATGTTGTGTTTTCTTTGAATCCGGAGGCTCGCGCATTCTACGGGGTTTCTTGGCTTTCAACTTGGGGGTTCCGTTCCGGAAACGCGCCGCTGCGTCTGCAATGGGATGCACGGACGAAATTACGGAGCTGTCGGCTGTAGTCCGTTGGCAAGTGAACGAACGTGTGTCGACGACCTTGCCAACTTTTGGACGGTGAATGTCACGTGGCTCCAGCAAAACTTTAAAAGGATTGGTTGGTATACGTATGTATAGGTTGTGGAGAGTCAGGGAGTGAGCGCCCTCAAAAGTCCGTGACCGGGAAGAAAGAGAACGTATTTTTTGGCTTGGACCTGGGCCAATTTGGAGGACGGCGAATTTCCCTTGCTTTGTATATACTGTGTACAATAGCTCGTAACGTCTACATAAAGGGTTTAGACGAAGTACTCCGGCATCCGTCGCACACTTCTGATCACCCATCGAAAAAAAACTCATCAAACGATTGGCCCCGCAAGACACCGCTGGGCAGTCATCATCTATTGCCCCAAGGGACGAACCTTTACTGAAGCGGTACTTTAACATATCAGACCGGAAAATGTATTAGAAAGTACACATTTGAGGAATGTTTAGCTCCATGGGAGTAGATGATATTTTTGTTGTTCGTGTATGTAGCAGTCAAAGCGTGGGCCGCTCATCTCACTTCATCGTGAAAATGAAAGCATCAGTGCACTCAAAAAGAATATGCCTGTGAGAAGAAGAGTTTGTCTTTCCTTTACCGCGAAAATGAACTGCGGTGAGTGAAGAGCTCCGACTTTGTCTCGATGCCAGTGGTATGTATAAGACGTGAAACATTTGGAACTTCGCCCGATTAAGATCGATAGGTTATCTCCCTTATAAACACTTTTTGGAAAGCTCTAGGTAAAAATGCCTTTGAGCGAAGCTAGAAATTTTGTGCACTCACCAGACGATAACAAACGCCGGTGTTTTTTTGATTCAAGTTTACTAATTGATTTTATTATTAATTAAAGGAATTAAAAGTTTGATATTTCTGCCTCCAACAACATGTTACATTAGGCACACGGACATGTGTATAATATTGACACAATGCGTTCGAACACGATTTTGTTTTTCTTCTCGCAAATGTTCTCAGGAGTTCACTCTACAGACCGTCCACTTCATAAGAATTGTGATTATAAGCGGAATTACTATATACACTATTAGCTAAAAGGACAGGCGTGCGCCTGAAGAAAATGGCACGTACAAAGGTTCAAGATGGCCGAGTACCTTGGCTCTCGTCGATCTGAGTTTCCATCGATCTTAGAGATTTTTTGCCGCTTACTTCGGAGGACACCACAAGAGGGTTGGCCGCCTTCGGACTGACTCTTGAGCTGCTTTTAACACCGGTCAACTGCTGTCGGGGACTTAGCTTTGGTAGAAAGAAACGTCCCGGAAGAGCGGGAGCGAAAGTCTATCCGATTAGGGCAATAGAGGTGGTCCAAGGTTGTGGGGAAAAAAATCGGAAGTGGGCTGCGCTTTAGGGGCAACATAATCCTATTGAGATACCCGGCTGTTCGGGGTCTCGGTCTTTCACCGACGAGCGGAGCGGTTCTATTTACCGACACTGCCGTGTTTAGGGAGTTGACTCTCGCTTTCTTTGAGGATTAGTCGCAGGGAAAGCGCTGCAAATTCGATTGATGGGAAGCATGCCTACTGGCGTCGGGGAACTCCACCCGGTTGTGGGTGGTGGGCCGCGCAGAGGGAACGTCAACAAAGTAATACACTGGAAACAAAACAAGGGGGAGCAGTGCCGTTCGAAGAAGATGAGTTATTTTCGAGTTTTTAAAAATGGGGTTTAAAATGGCGTAATATAGAGTCAGTCAGTGTATGTGCGTGAGTGATTCTCACCAATCGACTCAGTAGGAAATCGCGGCTGCATAACGTTATTAGAAATAGGAGTAGAGGCGATCTTAGTGCAAGTGGTGGGAAACGAGATCAGTTTACCATTCGCATCATCCTTTTGAATGCTGACAACTACTTGAGTGAAGATTTATAAATTTGTAGGTTTAATAAAGCCTAAATATAAGCAAAATAAGAATAAGTGCTATACGTTTTCACCTTACGATGAACTTCGATGGACGCTACGAGCTACACGAGCTAATCCATAGTTCGTAGCTTGTCTCGTGACTTCGCACCTCCTACGTCGCTCCGCCCAACCGGAAGGACACGTGACACCCTCCAAGCTATGAATTGGCTCCGGTGACTTGCAGCCTCCTTTGCAGTGAGTCGTAAGGTGAAATAAATTATAATATGTTACAGCGTTAGCCATTTTCTTATTCGAGAAGCTAGTATTTGACGAATGCCTGCCCATGAAGCCATGAGGTGAGTGCTCCAGCCGGTATCGAAAATAGCTGAGTTGCTTGCCGCAGGAAAACAGTATTACTGTTCATAGACTTGGTATACATCAAAGAGCGGTTGATGCTCAACAGGACAAAACAAAGCGAGACGATAAACAAAATCGAAATAATGCTTTGAACTAGCCCAGCTAGTAACCACTCTAGCCACTCATCCCGGTAAGGAAGCACAATACTATTCCTGAAACAGCTTCCTTATATTATGTCCCCCACATTGTGCTGAAACAAGGACAATCCGATTTGTCCTGTTTATCTTTTTTATGCAGGAGTTGGAAACAACTAGGCACTTGTTTAATTCGCAGAATTATTAGAAAACACGAGGACATTTTTGATTGGCAACCAGAAGTCACGTTTACCTTAAATTAATATAAAAATCTGCCTTTTGTATTAAAATGTTTTTTTATTTAATTCTTGAAATACCAGAACTTGTGTTTTATGATATATTAGAAATGAAAGTAAATAAGACAATAAAATATCCACTTTAATTGTTTTATGTTCACACAAAAAATTGACATCTTACGCTGATTTTTGAGAATCGAATAGCATAAACAAACAAACAAAAGCTGTGAGCATTGCATTTCGACGGGTATAATGCAACTGAGGCTCGATATGCGAAAGTCTTGTGGGAATCGATAGCGTGTGCACAATCGTTCATTGCACCGAGCAAGATCTTAGACGGGCTCGCTGCGGTTCGGAAATATCAACACGCCACGTCTTCGCAGCTGCTACCCCGGAATCTGGCAGGCGAGATCAATTTCAATAGAGTCACATTTGGTTTGTCGTCTATTTACAACATTGAAGTTAGATTTTAGTTGATGGGTTACTCGACCACCCGTGTATTCATTAACAGGTCTATAATACCCAAACGTTAAGTTAGGTTTGAAAGTTGTGACGAACAAGTAAATACTGGACTTCGAGGGATATATTACGGGACTTACTTGACCCTTTTATTAATTTTAGTTTGTAGAATAGTTGGAATAGTAACCGTACTTAATTGCCCAATAAAAAAGTTTCCGTGTCAGCGATTTGTACACCTGAAGCACTTAATTATATACGCATATTATATTTTAAATGTCATTACTGAGCATAATCAATATCAGTGTCACATTGACCAATTAACAAGCGTAGAAAAAAGTTTTATTTTGTTCTATTGAGCAGAAACTCGAGTCCTTCCAACACGGGGACTCTGCTTCGCGGATCGGCGGTGGAGTGTGTCAGGGAACTGCACCGTGGACGAGGATGAGCAAAAAGCTGTTGCTGCAGAATACGGAGATCGTTCTTGAGTTCGATCTCTTCCTCCACCCGTAAGCATTGAGCTGGCGTGCGGTGGTGATATCGCAACTGTCTAATGCACGTTACAATCTACAGGCTAGCAGCCGCACTGCATTGGCTCAATTTTTTATCTAGAGACGACTCAGCGAACGCCCACCTGGTTTGACCGAGCTTCCCGTTTTCTGGTACATGCAGAAGACACGACAACTTTTATAGGATCGACGACTATTCCTTTCGCAGCGGAACATGCCGAGTTTCGAGGTAAATACGGGAAGTAAATTTATGCGGAGAGGTCGGTATGCTGGTGGCGCATCGCTATTGGGAATAACTGTAGGCGGTTTTTACTTGAAAGTATACTATACTCGGTCTCGGTTTTAAGTCTGACCGCGCCCCATGCCGCGATCGTATGGAGCCAACTATGCACCGCAAAAAGTGCATCGTCACGACGCCCACCATCTTTGTGCGTTTGATATCGTTAACTAAACCAATCACACACGCCGGCGTTTTGAGTCCTAGAGCGTTCGACGAGTTCAATGAACACAAAGGCTGCTTGTGTGCACGGCGCTCGTCAAACGCTTTCGAATGAGAAAGCCAAACGCTGGAAGCCGGCGTACCACGTCCTAACGCGTTTCACGACTGAAATTAAGACAAAGGCAAGCTAGCGTTAGGTCATAACCCTGGGAGTTCGACGACGGAGCCATAGAGGGAGCGCCCGGTCTCAGATTTGGAGCGCGAGGCTCTGGTAGCACAGAGCATCAAAGAGACATTTCTCAAGGAACCTGGACGTCAGCGCAGAGCTTTTGCAGCGGCGAGGACAAGAAACACACTTGTTCCGTCGGGAGAATGGTGCTTCGGCGTCTCGCCGCAACGGGGCGCCAGTCACGGGGCTCTCCTCTCATCCTTTGTCTGCCGCTCTACCTTTTCCGTTTCGGTGGCCGCTTCTCATGGCGATCTGCCAGGCTTTGTCAGTATAGAGGAGGCTATGGTTAGGTCTACGCAGTAATCGCTCCAATCGTAGCGTGGCGTTCTGATGCTCTCGCGCGCTCTCGTCTCAACTTCCTCGGTTTCTTGACGCATAGCGTCATAGGGTAGCTTGAGAAAGCCATTAGTCGAGATAATAAAACCGGAGACACGGAAAAAAAATAACGTACAGAACATCGTTTCCGGTTTTATTACGTTGCCTGACGTTCACCTGCTCACCTGTGCCCTCGACCCTCTTATGGTTAGCAGTAGTCATTCGTTTATGTCATGAATGATGTCTCGCACACCGGAAGTTTCACAATGGGCGCAATGCGACACGCATGTTTATTTATGCGAAAGCATTAACTGTCCCATGAAGCGAGCTGACGTCATCAGTGTGAAGCTCGAAAACGGCACCTAGTTTTCGCGATTTCGCCTTCGGTTCCATTGGCTGGCGCGCGTCGACGGGGCTCCCATTGGCCGCTGCGCGCGTCAGTTTCCACGACCGCTCATACCATGGCGCTGCGTGTTCATCAGCGCGCCGTTGACACGGAGCGTCCAAGGTAAGCGTGCCCAGGGGACCACGCGCGCTGACCGGCGACGAAAAGTATGCAGCAGACGAAAAAGGGAGCGGACGAGCAACTTGCATGCTTTAACATTCACAACTCATAAAAAGTGGTTAGGTGTACCTTGAGCTTTTTTAATGAATAGAAGAAGTATTTCAAACAAATGGTTCAACATTAGAAACACACTGTTCACTAAATACTTTAGAATTTAGTACAGACATAAAACGCCACCTTGAATGCAATTATGAGTTCAGATTCACTCACTTTCGTATTTTCTAAAAAAAAAAAAAAGTCTGTACAACATAAAATTCAAGAATAACGTATAATGAGTGTGAGTAGAATAAAAAAGTTCCTCTCATTTTTTTTAGTAAAGTTTTAATATCTAAAATGCACTAAAGTCTCACTTTATTCGTTGAATACATGGTACTTGTGTGATAGCAAATTTTATCCTGAAATATACATTTAAAAGTGCGCGCAGTTATGCCCACGCTTCATTAGATATGAGAAGTATACATTTTTGGTAATGTTCATATAAATTGAACCTCAAGAACTGGCAAGGCAGTAGTTTAGATGTCTCAGCGAGCGATCCAAATAAGGAACGCCCTGATCAGAAAGAACAACAACAACAAAGAAACAAAAAAAAAATTGCTTCTGAAATGTTGCTGGTCATTGCTGGTTGTTTGTTCGCTTAGTTGAACCGTGCTCACAAGATACTCATTTGCTTGTGCACACAATCTGCCTCAGTTATTTTTCAAAATATTATACATCTAAAAACGTCAATTTAGTTAGAATAAAGAAAGCACAAAACGTGTTTGTCGGCTTTACCGCACTGATACTCTACTTGCCGAGAAGCATGCTTTACAAGGCGCGTTATCGGTGTTTTAGTTCGTATCAGTTCTGTTATAGCCGCGTCCCACTAGAGCGACAGACATCAACAAACGACAGCGACACTCAACAACAAGCGACAGACGACACCGACAGACAGCCTGTTTGTCGGAGTCCACCGTTCCACCTGGCAGACACGACGCAGAACACGGGGACAAGGAAACTTGTTTCCTAGTGGGACTGGAGTTTTCAACAAAACACTTCAAAATACACAGACAAACTGAGTCTGGCGACCAGTTATTCGTGTTTTGCTCTTTGGGCGTAAAACGCGCCGACAAACACTGTGAAAGTGGATACGATTACTTTATTTCTTAATTAAAGCTTCCGCTTCTCTTCATTTGCCGTTCGCGACTTTCCGCAAACAGTCGTGACAATCGACACCAAACTTTTTCCGAACTAGATTACCCGAATCGTTCCTTTATTGGTCGTTCAAAAATTCTAGGTGAGCGCCACAGTATTTCACGCCGATTTCGTGGACGTTTATAACTTCATATCCAAATGATTGAGGGCAGGCATTTTTTGGTGGACAATTCGGCGTCCCGATTATCACAAAACATAATGACAAGTCTCTCGTCTGCCGGAATGGCTTGCCGCGGAACGTCGTGTCTTACTTTGTGGTGAGCGGTCTTACTTCGGTCAGTCCTCGAACATGGGTGTATCCATCCTGATGCAGGGGCGTAGACCTTGACGTCTTGAAAAACCACCTCGCGCACCAAGTTTTCGCGAGCCAAACCAGCCACAGCAAATTCCCCTTCGCAACACGACCTTCCGGCGCCAGCAAGCAAGCCGCGCCCGCGACCACTACGAGCAATCAAGGGACCAGAACTGCGGGAACGAGGAGTGACCACCAAGAGCTTCTCCGAAGGTCGAGTGGCGGAGCGAGCCACGGGAGGAACGGGAGGAAGGGTAGAAGGGTGAGGAGGGAGGCAACAGAAGGCACAAGCGGGCGAGGAGGAGAAGTTTGTCTCCGAGAGATGTTACTGGGTGGGACTACTTACTGCGCTTCAAGTCCAACGACAGACAAGAACTCGTCCGTCGTCGATCGTGTGTCGGCGCTTGTCGGAGATTGACGTGGGTGTTGGTCGTTGCAGTGGGACAGCATCGGCAACACAGAACTTTGTGATATCGCCGGACAAAAATCCGTGTTTGTCGCACTAGTGGGACGAGGCTATTAGTATGACTCTGGCGCTATGATAGGGGAACTTAATTTTTGAAAGAGAGGTTGAACCGAAATTGGGAGCTCACAAAACAAGGCTAAAACAATAGACGGGACGCTGCAAAAGTAAAAAAGGAAAAAAAAAACACACACATTAATTATGCAGCGATATGTTTAACGGATGTCCATATTTTTGGAAAAGAAGTGCGCGATTGGACACGGCCGACGAGGCCGACGAGAGATGTAACGTAGCGATTCTAATTCCCTTTGTTCTTCGCTTCGTCCCATCGAGCCAACTCGAGCAGATGAACCGAAGCAAGAAGGAGAGAAGCGAAGTCGCTTCCCCTTACTCTCAACGGCTCGAAGAAAATTGTTACGTCACATCCCTCGCTTAATCACGCCCTTATCCAAAAATGCGGCCATACGTTTGAGATATCGATGTATGCGTGATGTTTTGGAGTTCGTAGCGTCGCGTTCAACTCTTCTGCAGCCTTGTTTTACGAAATCCAAATCTTTGTTCAGCATCCCTTTAGGGTGAAGGATGGTCAAAAGCGAGGGCTCGGGGCAGAGGAGAGGACGAGAGAAGGGAGGGGGGGGGGGGGAGGGAGAGACGATGGGCAGTTTCGCGCTTCCCATGTTGGCACTTCTCCCCTGCCGGTTTCATGTTGAGCAACGGTCGTACTAGCGCGTTTTTTTTTCATTTGTGATAGGCAATCGCGTTGCCCGTAAGAACTACTCTCATCGATATTTCACCAAGTCGCCACTAGTTATTGTAGACCTTAAGGACGGTGTCCTTGTTTATTTTATTATTCATTCATAATTTTCCTGAATGTGTGAAGGGGGTGCTGAAAACTGCGTTGATAATCACTACTTTTGCGTGTCTTCGTTTATGTCGCAAGAAAATAATAAATAAAATAGCAAGATATAAAAAAATCGAAAAAAATACAAATAACAATGATGAGTTGGAAAAAGCAAATTCGTGCAAAACCGTTTTTTTTTTTTTTTTTGTACTCTTGCAGATGTTTGCGGTGTTCTACACGTACCTCCAAAACAGGAATGAAAGCCCGTTCCTCGTTCCTTCTTAATTTTGGAGCGAGTTTCCCTTACACGTTCCAGTGGTTTGAAACAAAAAAAAAAACCGTGTTCCGGTTGAATTTCTAAAATAGGGATGTGTCTCTACATTAACGTTACTTTAGCGTATTTCGGTAAAAAGGTTGTGCTAGATAATCTGTAAAAACAATAAAACAAACAAGTAAACATTTGCACACCAAACTACGCGTCAAATTGCCACGATCAGAATTGTACCACTTCTTTGTTTTCGACTATGTCTCGGACAAGCCTTTATGTCTTAAAGTCGGAGGTTAAGTTAGTCGTTAAAAAAAAAAAAAAAACTCCTAAATGCCTGCAAAAGTTCGGGTAAATTTGTATATAAATGGTCACAAAAGAAACGCCGTTCCTCCTACCGTTCCCTCGAAGACGTGACAAGTTCCGGTTCCAGTTCCACCCGACGCAAGATGGAATGGTGGTGTTCCTTTGTTCCTCTCAAAAGGACTGCATTCTGTACAATACCGCACGTATGAAAATGTTTTGACCCCAAACTTTGACGATGTGTCCACGTAGGAGTGTAAACTCTGCGACGGCAGCGCCATATGGGTTCCCCCATGCTTTTGGCGGAACTTCTACGACCAACCGTCGTCGCACATCTAGGAGATGTTAGACACAATTTTTACGAATAAGCATTAATTAACAAAAATGTAGGATGCCAATGAAGTAGACTGGTGTGGCGAAAATATTATTTTAATATAATTTTAGCGAGCTTTACTCAAGTTTCGAAGGAAGTGTGAAACACAGCAATTAAACAAAAATATTACAAAAAGCAAAAAAAAAAATAGAAAAAAAGTGAGGGGAGGGGGTGGTGAAACTACGAATGTCTACCGTTAGAACAATTTTTACTCGCGCGCAAAGCGTACGTTCCTTCGAGACTTGGTTGGAGTCAGCACACACCGCAAGGTGCCCAAAAATGGTTGGAACGTGGATGGCCGCACTTTTGATTTTGGTAGCCTGTTGAGCAAGTATTTTCCACGAGCACACGTGTGGTAGCTCGAGAATTTCATGCAACTCAAACAAGCAAATAAAAAAAAACAAAAAAAAAAAACAGAGGGACGGAGAAAGTAAAATAAAAGTAAAAAAAAAAAGAAAAGTGAAAGAGAGATTAATGGCGAGTTAACAATACCTCACAGTGTAGAAAGGATGAGAGCAACGTGTGTGCACTCAAGACGGCTACAAGTCCGTTCCTTCGAGATAGCGTCTGTGATTTCGGGAAGTTGACGCGCTAAGTTGTGAAGTGCTCTTGTGATGCCTGTGTACTGACTACGCACGTGCCTGACAAACCCTGTCTGATTATGTGTGTTCGTTTATTAGCCAAGGTTCGTGTTGTTACGACCGGAATAAATTTGATATTTAGGCCAATTAGTTTTGGGAAACAAAATTTGTTGAGGTAAAATTCAATCAATAAAGCTTCGTTTTTTGTTTTTTTTTTAACATGAAACGATTTTAGACTGGAACCGCGAACGATTTTAGACTGTAAGCGTAACCGCGAATTTCCCCACTATCTTTAGCGCAGAAAATGACGTCACATGGCCTTATGTCACCAGACCTATACATAAATTCAGTTTCGCCGCTAAATTTAACAGAAACATATAGGGCTGATCATCAACTAAACGTATTAACCCGATTAATTGGCACCTTTTAATCGAATAATTAATCGATTAATAGGTCGCACTGACTGTTATATTTTGCACCTAAACGAAACATTTTTTATCTTTAGCAATTACTTTTACTGTAGAAACAGCGCAATGACGCACATATTGAACTGAAGTTAAAATTGGATGTGCAGCTCAGTACAGTCTAGAGATACTCACAAATTGCTATGCAGGCTGAAAAAGAAAATAAGTTTTTTTTTAATGTTCCGGCAGAAGGAGGTTTTTTTTTTTTGCTTGTTGACGATCACCCCCGCTGCGCTGAACAGGCACTCGCATATAGTTCAGGTGGCCGGTACACAGATCACATTCTTTAGGATGGGCAGTCCCAGAAGAATGAAGCCCTGCAATCGCAACCACTGAAGAGGGTCCAGGTAATCGTCCGTCACTTCTGAAATCGAACGATACAGCGACACTTGGCATAAGACGGTGGCCTCCTCCCTGTCCTTCGATAAAAAGTGCTTTCTTTTTTTTTTTTTTTTGTTCGGGATACGTTTATTGGTATCCGACGACGACATGCATGTGAGTTGAGAAATCCTTGCTCAAACATGTTCTCGGCGATTTCTTTCGATGAATGCGAGGCTCTAGAACCGAGGGTCGAGACACGTCGCCATCTCGCAGTCGTTGTAGTGCGGCCACGCGTGAAGTCTTCCATCGATGGAGTCCACCTGCCTGGCCTGAAAGCGGCAGATGAATCGGGGTGGCAATGCAAGAAGAAGTAACAGCGACGCAGGAAGCGCAGGAGACATTCCTTCGCACCCTCGCAAAGTGTCTAATTAGTTTAGATTTAGCATTGATCAGGTGTCCTAGACCCTATCAATTGTAGGCGAATTCATTTTGGAAAAGGTTGAAAGACATGTGAACGGCGACTTTCTCCGACTCTACGAGTAGAGTATAACACAACCAAGGAAAGCTTCTTTTACGCATCCGATTTTCTTTGGTTATTCAGCCGTCGTCACTCTACTGAAAGTGCAGACAGCGCCACCCCTATGCGTAGACCTGAGCAGTTTCAGCTATCATAGCCTCAGTCGGGAAGTCCCGCGCCATTCAACATCAGTGACGGCTTGAGATGATTCTGGGTGCTGATTTTCGAAAAGACTCATTTCATCTCAATGACGTGCACCTTGTCCTATTGTGAGCAGCAAGGTGGCTTGCTAAGTTAAGTGTCCAAATACAATGATGAGAAAGATGACTCAGGCGAGATAAATTTTCCTTATACTCCACCGGCGACATTGGAGTACGGCGCCTGGAGGTGGGTTGAGAAAGACTAACCCTTTTCTGAAAAGCTTAGGCGATGGTGTGGCAATGGTTCACGGGTCAGCCCCATCCGGTATGCCTTGATATTCTTCTGCCCGAAACGGTTGAGCCAACATCCTACTATTGGGACGTCGTGGATGCGAAGTTTGAACAGGAAAATAATGTTCACGCTATACTTCGACACCTGGACGGCTGACTGTAGGAGTCTGCGGCTTAGTGTGGAACATCTGGGGCCTAACAACGGGTACAAATAATCTCTGTCCAAGGCCCGGCGACTTCAGTGAAAAGTCGGTGCCTTCTTTGACATTCTGAAGCCAAAATTGGTATGTTTAGAAGGAAAAAATCGCCTTCTGTTGTTGTCTTTTATTTTATTTCATTTATTGGTAGCCTCAGTGCCCGAAATAAATACAAAAAAGGTGAGATTTAACCGTACACGTTAATAAAACACTGAATTCATGAATTCAGTTCTAGTAGTAGAGATACAGTATTTTTAAAATCAAAAGGGAATCGGGTACGGTGGGAGCCCCATAATGCAACGCGAGCTGTGTATGTTTCAACGCAAAACGCTTTTAGCTCGTTGCTCCGGATTTCGTGCAGCCGCGTCTCGTGAAGCCCTGGGCCTTTGACGTCACATGACGTCACAGTTTCTCCCCTAAATTTAGCTGGAAAATCGACCCCACGTGACCTAAGCAACAATTCAGTTTCCCCGCTAAATTTAGCGGAAAAACTGACGTCACGTGATCTCAACACCAATTCTGTTTCCTCCCTAAATTTAGCGGAGAAAATGATGTCACATGTCTTACTGTCACGTAACATATACTCAAAGTCGGTTTCCCCGCGAAATATAGCGGGAAATCTGACGCCACGTGACGTCAACTCCAATTCAATTTCCCACTAAATTTAGCGGGGAAACTAAATTGCTGTTGAGATCATGTCACGTCAGTTTTGCCGCTACATGTAGCGGGTAAACTGAATGCGCCGTGTTTCATTACGGGACATCACAGACCTACACACCAATTCAGTTTCTTCGCAAAATCTAGCGGGGAATTGAACTGGTGCATAGGTCTGTGACGTCTCATAATGCAACGCTCGCGGTTACGCCTACGGCGCTATAAGCGGAAACAGGCGCCTAACAGTTGCACTCTAATTTATCGCGATCGAAGCATCAATCGATTAATCGGAAAATTAATCGATCAATTTCCCACCCCAAAAAATTAACGACACGTGACCTTCACTCTAATCCAGTCCCCCCCCCCCTCCACGCTAAATTCAGCGATGATGTCACAGGACTTCGTGTCACGTCACCTATACACAAATAGAGCTTCCCCTCTAAATTGAGCGGGAAAATTGACGTCACGTGACCTCTTCCCTAATCCAGTTTCCCTGCTAAATTTAGTCGGGAAAATGACGGCGCATGACACGATGTCACGTGCCCTATACAGAAATTTGATTTCCAGCCAAATGTAGCGGAAAAAATGACGTCACATAATGTCAAGTTACCTATACACAAGTTCAGTTTTCCCGCTAAATTTAGCGGAAAAATCGACGGCACGTCATTCCCCATACTCTCTGGACACGGGCCGACCCGACGGGGAAAACGAATGGGCCAATGAGTCAATAATTTGGAAAGGAGTTACTGAAGAGACCTGGAGGCAGAGCTCAAGAAAGAATGCCTAGAGGTTAGTTGCGCTAACCAAAAACATTTCTCGTAGCAACACGATTGCAGGGCATTTTGTTATACATTTTTGTCTGCACAAACATGCGTCCCCTGGAGCGGCTGAAGTTTCACTGCCGATCTAAACTATTTCCTGGCAGCCCCATCAGCTTGCCTACCTGATGAAAAGGGACATGAGCAGACACTGTTCGTGAAATATTTGATTCGATTTCCAAGAACCGAAATAAAAGGTGTTCCACGGAGTACAGTTGATTTGGAAATCCATTAAACTCCCTAAACTCGAGCGGAGTTTAGTAGTCAAAGCTGCGTATGGAGCGTCATATATGTCACGGATATAATTTATTTCTACACCTCTTTAAAGAAATCGCGTAAAAAACACCACTTCAAAAAAAATTGAAGAAAAAAGACGAAGGTGCCGGAGAAAAAGGAAACGTAGAGGTGTATCACGACTTAGAGACGAATAGAAATAGCAAGGATAAGCTGATGAAAAAGGAGAAGGAACAAAAAATGTATAAGAAAAATAATTGGACTTAGAATACTTAGAAGAACGAAGAACAGTAGCAAGAGTAGAAGTTAAATAAGAATGGGAAGCATACAATAAATGATGCCGAAATAGCTGCGCAGCCTCTCGTTCTTGTACTGTGTTGTTGTGGGAGAAAAACGGAGAATGGTACGTCGGTTGAGGCTAGTCTCGCACCTTGCGCACACCGCGACCCCCGTGTAGCTGACTTTAGGGAATCGCCGAGGAGCGCCGTCCCAAGCACTCGTGCGAAGCAATGCTTCACAGCGCTTACGTGCGACTGGAATCACACGCCACGGCGAAGGAGTCTTTCAGGGAATACTTGTCGAAGTACTCTTTGGCGAACACGTATCTTTCTATTCGCTCGTCGCTGCGCCGGTCCTGCCGATGCTTGTCTCCCCTGCTTTGCGTCCCACTCACGGTGTTGCCGAAGATACCTCTGTACGTCTGTTTGGCGAGACGTCTTCGCTTGCTTGGCGTCCAGGTAGCGTTGCAGCCGAAGGTGACGTTTTTCGCGCGTTTCGAGAGGCGCTTTCGCCCGCTTGGCGTCCCGATCGCGTTGCGGCCGAAGTTGCCGTTTTGGGCTAATTTCACTGGTTTCTTGTCGCTTCTTGCCTTTCGAGCTTTATACAAAAGCAACTCCCGTTGTTTCGCAGTCTCCTCGGCACGTCGCTGTCGCTCTTGCGTGTCGGCCGCATGACTGCAATATCTGGTGAATCACATCTCTCGCGGAGTGGGGGCGCTGCTAATCACGTGGTCTCTCTGCAGCAGACAATGGCGCCCCTGTTGTTTACACAGAAAAGGATGGACAGAAACGCGTGGAGGGTTCGCTTAGGAATACTGTGGTACATACGAAAATTGAAGAAAGAGGTACAAAATAATTAAAAATCGCCAAAACGTCAAATTTGTAGGTAAATGTTGAGACAGCACAAGGCTAGTCTGTCAGAGCTTTCGGTAGCATTGTTACAAAATGTGAATAATAAATTTACTCAGTCTGCCACTGCCACCTTGGGATTTTAACGGCACGGCGGTACAATGTCCATCCAGATTGAAATTGGCAGAAAATAAGAA
The DNA here is from genome assembly GCA_013358835.2 of Ixodes persulcatus. Taxonomy (NCBI): domain Eukaryota; kingdom Metazoa; phylum Arthropoda; class Arachnida; order Ixodida; family Ixodidae; genus Ixodes; species Ixodes persulcatus. The sequence continues at coordinate 15,520 of JABSTQ010004580.1, read as the reverse complement.
CAGGAAGCATAAAAAACAAACGAGTAAAGCAATAAAAAAAAAGAAGAGGAATATTGTGACGCACGTAAACACTGCGTGACACCGGTTGCGGTAAGTCGAAATTAGCGCTTTTTGGCATTTTGTCTCTTAAAGGTAGCGGCGGGCGCCAGATGCCGCCGGTCTCAAATGAGCGCTTTCCTCGGACTAGTCTCTTTAATGATCGCCTTTTACATTTAAGAAAAAAAAAAAGAAGAAAAACGACGATCGCTTGCTTGTGCTAACAGTGTCGAGTAGTACATAATCAATGTCTACTTAAGAAATTATGTTCTCTGTTAGATTGATATTTCTAAAGGGGGAGACCTCGCATAGAACTTCCAATGGCTAAGTTAAAACAAATTGTTAGGGGTATCTTAGTTGTTCCGGACATCGCACATGCTCCCGCCCAGCTCATTTAAAATGCATTTTATATTAATTTGAAGTTGTATAAACAAATTTTGCATTCAAATGTTCAAGTATATAACGAGTACAATATTCAAGTTAGATTTTAGGCATAAGGGGACGCGAAGAAAGACTGTAGAACGTTTTACAGTTCTCCACATAGTATTAATGAACGTGTTAGGCCCCGCATAAATATGATATGTAATCAGTTCAGTCAAGGCCGAAGGATTTATTTTCAAACTTAAAATCGATAGGCATTTATAAATGCTGAAATTCGCAGTTGATGATGCCTCCGAGAATTACCCTTTCCACGATACTACGATTAGACATTGGGGCTCAAGCCAAATCATATTTCACTCGAGTGAAGTGCTTAGTCACTCGGTCAGTAAGTTACTAAGCACTTCACTAGCACTTCACTAGTCACTAAGCACTTCACTCAAGTTAAGTGCTTAGTCCCTCGAGCAGCTGGCCAAGGATTTGCAGGGCCTGAAATACTTACTGCTCAATTAACGAGGCTCTTTTAATTCTTAAAAAATATTCATTTTTACCGTTTATGAAACCAGCTTGAAATAACATTTCTCAATTTCTTTTTAATCTTCTACAAATAAAGGCAAGAAGACACGAAACACAAGATAATTTTCACACTCATATTTAAAATAGGTAGGCCTATATTTATGAGGAAGTAGCTTTTTTGGGGCTCCGCTTTTCCGGCGCCAATGCTTATGTCTGCAATTTCGCGATGTTAGGGTTATTTGGCGTAGCGGGCCAGTTATTGTTTCTTGTGTAGTTCATTAGTTTGTTTTTCTGATAGAAAATTCTCACGTGTCTCTAATAATTATTCGAATGTCCTCGCAAACTTTAATGCGGACATTCTGAGACGTCCGGAACATGCCCATCCATTTTGGAGTTTCTTTGTAGTGTAAAGTAGCTACATACAAGAGTGCTGTTTTATAATTGTTCGATAGATGCGCGAGTAGAGCCCGTTGCGTCATCGCCAAGAACAGAACAGCATGGTGAACTGCGCTGTTCACCACCTGGGCGATACCTGTAACTCGAGTATCCGTTTTTCGCTTCGTTACGCGAACGCGACGGGCTGCAGCGGCGCACCCGAAACAACAGACGCAACGTTCACAACAGAGAACGATGCGACAGGACAAGACACGCTCCGCGTCTACAAAATTTCGTCGGGCCATTCATTTCACTGACGTAGTTCTCCTGACACGCGCGCGCGCGGGTGCTCGCCGCATCCCGCAACAAAGGGGTCCCATAACTCGCCAGAAGACGCTCACAGCGCAAGCATGCGATCCGAAAAAGGAAAAACGAAAATATAAATAAGAGGTTAGAAGAAAGCAGCAGCCGAATAAGGAAGCAACGAACCGCCTTGGTCTCGACATCGCATACTTTTCGTCCTGGACCACTAGGACATACATCCACAGGAGGTGATCCTCCCTCAAAGCTCACCGCGGCCGTGGCGAGCTCCCTCGTGCGTGGACGGGCCAGCGTCATACCACCACTACCGCCGTAGCGGGCCGTTAATTTTCACCCACGTATATCGTTTCCCCGCGGCGCGTTCATAGGGACCACCGGTTGTAACTGCGCCCGGTAACCATGACGATAAAAGAAGCGAGCGGATTCGCGTGTTTCTTTGTGCCGTCGTGGGCTCTTAATGCTCGGCGTACCGACGTTGACGGCGCTGCTTCCCTCAAACACGGCCGTGCTCTATCCTCTGTTTCACCCCACGATGCACCCCACGAGCCATCAAAGCCGTACCAATGCCGTGTGAATGTCATGCGACATTCGAGAAGGGCGGAGGGACACGCGGAACATGCCTCGTGACGTCATACATTCGCACCGCTGGACTGGCAGGGATGGGTCCTTAGCGTCGGCAGCGCTCCATCGTAAGGTGAAACCGGACGCCATAGCTGCTTCCAAGGAGAGCCGTGTAGGTTCCACTTCACCGGCGCGCATCCTTGTTTGTTTCCCAGCCGGCACTGGCGAACTGTGTCCCGCGCAGACGCCCGTTTGACGAACGGCCCGGGTCATTTTTCTCGCCGACGTGTGGTCGGTGTGGTCCGTCGTGGAGCTTGTGCAGGCGAGCAGTCGTTACATTTATCCCGCTCGTAGCGCAGTGCGACGAAGCGTGACTGCGTCGTCGCTTGGCTGAATTTGCGTAGCCTGCCGAGCACCTTGAGCTGTACCGCGGTGGGTTCTTGGAGAGGGAGAACGTTGGGAGACGCTGTCTTCTCGGTCGGGCACTTGAGTAAAGCGATGGTTTGTTTGTTATTTGAGTCGTCATTACGCACCACACGAGCTGGCGTGGTCGAAATGAACGCGCTTTTGCTGGTCGGGTTTTTCAGCCGAATTGCCTCTCTCGGCGCAGGAAATGGGTTTGAGAAGCGTTGCAATGCATGGTGCCAGTTCAATTAGGAAAGCAACACCAGAGAATAGCCATTAAACTAGTTGACACATACGATCGGGAAAATCCGAGACTTGCAGAGCTCCCAGGAAAAAAGTTGTATTAATAATAATGTGGCCAACAGCTAGAAAGGTTTCATCAGGAGTAAGTTGAAGTCACTGCAAAAGGTTAACGGGAGATCAAAAAAACAACTAAAAAACTAAAAAGAGGAGTCTTTTTTTTATATGGAAGTGGAATTGCGTTACAATTAGAGAAATAAGCGGCCTTTCTGCTATAATAATAAATCTGCAATACCTACTAAGAATGGTTTCCTTAGTTATTCGTAAAATGCATTTAAAAATTATAATTTTGATGGAATTCGCGTCGTTTTGTCGATATTAATTCGTTGGTAAATTATTTGATAATTTGTCTCTAAATGTAATTACTTGACGTGTCCGGTGATTGTTTTTTGCAAACAAATATTTTATTGTAATATTTAATAATTTGTCAAGATGTCGTACACCTTTAATAAATTAAGTAGAAAAATTATTAGTATCTACATGCTTCGGTGTGGAATTGACGCCTGCACAAATTAACATTGCGAAACCTTGCTTATCTCTTCGCCTCAAGCTTCGAACTTCTATATTTTAGGAACGAAATTAGTTACGGTATTTGCAAATAGCTGAATGGTCCTCCGAAGAATATGGCTTGAACATATATTTTTTACATAAATATAACAAATAAAGTGTTATCCAGACCATCATTGCGCGACCTGAAGAGTTCTTGAATCGGCATAAAAAATAAGGACATTTTCTTGCTCGTGAATTATATTTTCGAATGCACATCGAAATTCATTTGAGAGAGTTGAGGTACACCCCATTATTCCTGACGCCTTGGCAGACGACTTTAGCTATCAAGGCCCGAGGCTCCCGGGTCACATCGGACGCATTAAGCAAATATGTATATGAGCACAAACGAGACACATAACTCTCTGGTTTGCCCTCGCAGAATGAGCATCCTTGCTGGGCTTCCATCTGTAGCCATGCGAAATGTTTTCCCCTTCGGTGATTACATCGCCGTAAATAACGGCTTCCCTCCGCGACCGCTAGCCGCAGCCACTTGGGGTGTTGCTCCCCGAAAAAGAGATAAAAGCGTCTCGAGGAGCTCCCAGACAGCGACATCAAAAGCTCGCTCATCAGGCTCCCTGCAACACCGGCGCCTTGGCCCAGACATCGGACCGCAGTAACAGATGCCTTCATCTTGGGTTTGGGCCCGAACAAGAACGTGGTGGAGTTTCGTTAGTGCGAAGCTCGTTACTGCAGCTTCCGGGCTTAGAAAGGAACAGGAACAGAACTTAGAGACTTGACTAACTACTCGGAAAAGACAAATTATCAGCGCACTTCCTGCGTCTAGGACATGAGGTGTGCGTGATTTGCGTTCTTAATGACTTCAGAACTGAACAGCTCTGCTACTGCCTAGTTAATGAGACGAAAGATGCGCACTGTCTGCAAACGCAGCTGCTCTGTTTCCACCAAGTTCTTTTTTTATAATGTTCAGAATAATAACAAAGGTCGCCTGCGACTTCCTTTTATGTCAGGTTTGACATAAGCCGACGCTACGTTTTGATGAAGCCAATATAGACCTTCGCAAAGATCGCCTGCTGCGCGCTGCCATCTTTGTCTGTTGGGCTATATGGAACGCCTTCTTAGCATGCGCTGTTGCTCAGCTGTGCGGTATATCAGACGCAGCGAATGCGTCCACGGCTCAGTGACTCAGCATTTTTCGCCCGGGTGATAGGCGATATGCAAAGCTCTATAGGACCGCCAAAAATGAATTGCCACGGCGCTTGTTGTCTTTACGGGTTTGCCCTCACCACTAGACCAATCACAAACAGGGGAAATAAAAAGCAGAATCGTGTATCACTCATTGTGGGTGATTGATTCAGTAAGTGAAATTGAAATTTTCGTGCTGCTTGATTGCCTCCATCGGTCCGTGGCATCGGTGGGGTTAAACGTAAAGTAAAACGAAGTACAAAGTATTTTTGTAAAGAAAAAAAATTCTTCCAAGTCAGTCGGGAGCAAGCGTCTAAACCACCACAAACACTCTTGCTTACATTAGGATACGGTAACTTAAAACTTTACTTTGGCGGATACTATTTATAAACAGCTTTACCCAATTTTTGATTTATTGCGTGGAAAATAACTGCAAATAAAGTCGTCTGCACTGTCGGTGGTTCGCCGCTGGCTGTTTGTTTATGATACTTTTTTAGTTTGTGATTTGATACCTCCTCGATTATGTGCCACGGCATAGCTAAAATTTGGTGCTTGAAAATGACACGTGCTTATGATTACAATCTAGTGGCTTTCAACGGACAGTATGCAAAACCGAGGCGCCTTTAGTGGCTCACGTGAATTCTCTGAGGCAGATGCGAACGAAGATTTCAGTTTCGGTCTCCTCCATTGGAACGCTATACCAGCCGCAAGCGGACACCGCGGATCTGCACGAAAGTCCCTCCATGCTGCGTACCTCGTGGAGTCTTCGGAGGTTCACCTATGTGTGAATGTGATGCAGTGGTTATTCTTCTCGTCTCGTGACTTTATCAGATGGTAACTGATTCTATGCAAGGCAAGCGACGCAAAGTTCGGGAAAAAGGAAGACGAGGTGGCAGCTTGTGGACAAATGAATCGGGACAAAAAAAGTGAAAGAAGACGATAAATTGTAAAACCCGATGCTAATTTTTGTGCTGGCCCTCCTCCAAGTCTGTCGAAGTGGAATACAAACACCCACACGGAGCCGGTGCGTAGAGCAGTGTACGCCGATCGACATTAGGTTTAGTTTCGCTGACGCGATTTGGCTTGCCTTCGCCTTGAAACAGTTACCGTCTGATAAAGCCACGAGAAGAAAAGTATACTTACTCCATCACTTGCACGCGTAGGTGAAGCTCCGAAGACTCGGCGAGGTAGGGTAAGGTAGGGCTTGGTCCAGGTCCGCGGTGTCCGCTTGAGGATGGCCGCGTTCTGAAGGAGGAAACCGAAACTAATATCTTCGTTGACAAATGTCTCAAAGAATACACCTGAGCCGCTAGGGCGCTTCAGTTTTGTACATGGTCAGTCGATATTGGACGGGGTAATTTACTTAGCGGTGACTTCAAAATGCAGCTAGATGTACTAAACCCTTCCAGAGAAATCCAGGGAACAATTTTCATAAGCCACTAGATTGAATGAAGAGTTTCGGAACCTGAATTTTGTAATCTTGTAGTAAGCAAGAACGCTACTATAAAAACAAGCCATAGTTTAAGGAGCTGTACTTATTGTTATTATCACGAACATTCCTATTATTGCAGCTTCTAGAAAGTCGTCATTATCATATTTCACGCCTTTCATCTCAGGTTCTACTATAAGGTTTGTGGGATTTCCCTTGCTGCTACCCGTCTCGAGGAATGACAGAGCACACCGGTTCAACAACACGTAAACATTTAATGACCGCTATCGCCTGCGGCGCGATCCCAACAGCCCCCGCGCATACGCTGCGACGGCCCTTTATCAGCGGCGAAGCGCCGCTCGCGTGGCCAGTTGCCCTTGGCCCCCTCGTGGTCAAGATGACCACTCATGATCGTCGTAGGGGCAACCTGGGCCAACCGCTTGGAATCTCCAGGTTGCCCACAGGTTGTCGGAGAACACGGCCTTCGCCGTGTGTTGTGAATTGGGTTAGGTCCTAGGTGCACCTTTGTTGCATCTGAACAGAAAAGACGGCTTAATCGATCGGCGACTTAATTGCTCTTTTGAACTGAAAGAACGACCCCCCTACACTCCAGCCCGATATTTCGAAACATTATAAGAGCACACAATAAAATAAAGCGGTTCACAGGATGGCTGCGTCTTTCGCTAGTTTCTCTTGCCGGGATCAATCAACTAGGTAAATTTGTCGAGAGCGTTGGAATAGATCAATTTCAAAAGTCAGTGTACCCACCTTGTGCAAAGCCATACCCGATTTAAAAGTTACTAGAACAATCAGTTCGGAAACTCGCCTTGGATACCCGGACCGCTCGCGTCCACCGAGACCAAACTGGATACGATTACAGCGCCGTCCTTTAGCGGCGAGTTAAAACATGAGAGTTGCTTTATAAAACTACTGGGATATGGCGCTGAGAAATGACGCCACCGGCCCTTGAGGGACTCGACTGGACCGGCACGTGCAGCCGTGCTGTTCCCAAAGTGGCCGCTGCGAGATAAATGGTGGCGGTGCGATTGCGTCTAGTTCGATTCTCAAGTACTTATCAAAGTCACTTTTTTGAAGCAAAGAGCTATTGCAGTTTACCAACGGGGTTGTTCTAGTAACGTTGCCGGCACTCTAATCGCGGCATTACGCAGATTCCACACAACGGGAAAAGCGAACGTCTTCGAAAGCATAGAGAGCGGCGAATTGACTCTATCACGTTGTTTCTTGTACGCAGAGATGGAGAAATTACTTTCCATATATAAGTGATCAACATTAATATTTACTTTTATTGAAAATACGAAAACGTGATTAAAATGCATTTCCAATTAATTCAGAGTAAGGGTAATTACATTGCTTTAGAATTCATTTCGAAAATTAATGAACTAACTTCGATATTACTTTTCGTTTCCTTCAGGGAGTAATTTGTGCCCATATGTTTACCGTATTTTACAAATCAGATTTTCTGGTAGCACCGCTACAGCCACACGCGCCTCGAAGTGAGTCTGGAAAAGGTTTTCTCGTTTGAAAGACGAAGTAAACAGCTTTTTCTTCTGATTTTATTGAAAACCGTCATCTCACCGGTATTTCCTGTTCCTATGACAGCGAAGTCCACAGGTTAATGGCTGGTGTGATTCCGTCTGATTTTAGAGAAGTCGTCGTTCATTTCGGCTGGTCGGAACATGGCAGCTCGTATTTACATGATGTCGTAATGGCTGTGGGGAGATATGCAAAACTGCTTCTTGTGTTACCTTTGGCGAAAAAGTTCACAACGTTCGCGAACTCATTTAGCGTAGGTTTGGGTAAATGCCCGAAACATTCTACTGATCCGGAATCAGTTTGATGTTTTTTTTTTTTTTTCCAAAAGAAGTTGTCGACGCATTTCCGGACATTCGTTCTCAGGACGGTTGCTCCAAGTAACAAAAGCGCAAGTTATCGCGCTCTGTTCCGCAAGGAGTCCGGATGTTTTCTGGGTAAAAACTCACTCAGAAAATGAAAGGGGCGGCGGGCGCCTCCTAAAATGTATCCTTCCTCAACAAGCGGACAGCAAAACCAGCGGTCCAGATTTTCAGTCACTAAACTCCCCCAGGCTAAGGCGGAGGAGACAGCTGAGAGGCATACTGCGGGTGAGCCAAGGGAAGACAACGTGGCGCCAGCTTTGCTTGCTTTCTGTCTTTTCTGTAACTGCAAAACTATTTTTGAATGTGAAGGACATGGCTGATGACGAAAAGTTCTGGTACTTTGATAAGGAATTTGAGAATAACTACAATCTCGTCATTTCAGGTTTTAAAATATGTTTATCTTCTTAGTGCCCTGCCGTACGCATTGTAGCCTCGTGCCGTCCCCGATGAAGTGACGCCGTGAATCCGGTCTGTCTGGAGTTTCGTGAACCATGGCCTTCCAGTTATAGATTCACTCAAAAGCTTTTCTCTATAAGCTTCGTCCTTTAACGCCGCTTGTTTTTGCTTGCCTCGCTTCCTAATTCAGCGTCACAAATTTTACACTGAGGTGGGTCTCGAGAAAATAAAATAATTATGTAAGTAATAAGTAATTTTTTCGAATAGCACCGCCTGCAAGTTATTCGCTGGATTACTAAATTCCCAACTCAGAAAAGTAACTATTTACATAACTGATTACAGCAAAATGTAATTTATTCTATTAATTTTATTACCGTCATGTGATTACTGCCATTTCTGCTTTTACGTCACGTTTGATTCACGAAGTCGGTGAGAGTTGACTTGACTGGTTTTGTTCTATCACCGCCATTACTGCGGAAATATTGGAGCTTTTGAAAAAGCTACTGGATTACTCTTACTATTCAAAAGTGCCTATCACATCTAGGAGTTTATGAAACCATTGCTCTTGGAAAGGATAAAATGGTCCGCCTATCTCGTGTTTGTTGAAATGCTGGGTTTGAAGAGTCTTGAAAACACCATCATAGTTGACCTTCTCTCAGCCTAATAATCCCACCACCCCCACACCCACTACTACTAGTACTACTACTACTGCTACTACTACTACTACTACTACTACTAATATTAATAATAATAATTTATTGGCTCAGGACAGAGCGGCACTGCAGAATGGCAACAATACCATGGAGTCCCGCGGTGCCGCGTCTACTGAAGGTGATTATGTGACGGTGTAATATGCAAGATAAAGTTGCCCTATCATTGTCTTTACCTTTTTTACAGTACATAGGATTTGGGGAATTCAATTTAAACGGGGAAAATCGGCGACCGAGGGTGTTAGCGCAGCGCTGCTCGAAGCACCACTTTAATCACAACCCCGGCACCTTCCGATCTGGATGAGCACCGTATCGGCGAGCGCTCGTACTGCACTTCGTGATGCACGTTAAAGACCCCAGGCTGGTAGTTGTTCTGCACTAGCTGAATTTCTCTTTCACTGTGGTTAGCGAGGTCGCCATATTCTGGCAAATTAAACTCCTTCTGTATCAACAACTAACGACAAATGTCTTTTTTTTTTAAATTTTCATTAAAAAAGTACAGAGATTCAACGATGTGCCAGCCAGTGAAAGAATATAGCATGATTATAATGTCAACCAGCATGAAAGCTGTTTTTTATTTTTGAGAATGCTCATATACATTTTGCATGTTATATCTCAGTTTTATGTACGTGATTTAATTATTTACGTGATCCTAACAATATAAAAAAAAACATGTTTCCTTTTTTTCGAAGGAAACGTTTCTTTTTTTTTTGTATAGAGGCGATTCTTGTGAAATATTTTAGCGCTGTTTGTTGAGCTGGCTTCCTTCTTTATTCTGCTGTCTTTAAATGCAGCATGTATACTAACGCTTGGACCCCCCTCTAGACGGTCAACAAAAATCGGTTTTTCTACCTATTGCGCTGCGATCTACTACAGACGTACTGTTGTGTGGTGGAGGTCCGGAGTGAAAATTTCAAAGGCAAAATTTACTTTCATAAAAAACAAAAAAAAAAAAAAAATTTGTGTGAAATTTATGGCGGCGTTTGCAGACGTTGCTGCGTTCTGCTGAGTGCTGACAACCGATGTCGGGAGCGTCGAGGGCACCCCGCACCGAGCTTAGCAGACGATCTTCCGAACGTATGGACTATGCTTCCTCAGCGCGGCGCGTGTCTCTGAAAGTACGACTGTCAAATTGCGATAATAATTTTAGTGTACTAAAAAAGAAAAGCTATGTTTGAATCCTCCAAGGCCGCTATTTTTTGCTCAAAGATGATTGAACCAGACACCGCATGCTCTTGCACTTCACATTGCGCCATCTGTCGGCAGCACTTACAAGTCGGCGAGCAGTGTTATGGCACCACATCGTCTACGAGTGCCGCGAGACTCCCCGAAACAGGTTTTTCTTGTCTATTTTTTTAACGAGATAAGTTCATCAATCTTCAGTTTCACTCCAAATATCTTACACATATCCCCACTTTTGAAGTAAATCACGAAGCGGTATGTTAAGATATCGAATTTCGCGGTCCTTATAAAGTGGGTTTGAAGTGTCGGTGTACATGCGGATAGCACCTACCTGAAAGCTATATTTCGATTACCTCATCTTGGATTTTGATATTATACTAAAACATGGCGATTTATGATATAAGGCTCACTTCGGCACAAGTACGTCAAAAATTATCTTCTGGAAATCACGCACCTGAAAGAACCTGCCGGCTACATGTTTCGTGAACCTCGAGCCTATCAGCGAAAAAGGAAGCGCCACAGAACTGTGAAGACCTACTGCAGTTCATACCCGATTTAGATTACTTCTCAGGGTGCTTTTGAAGTAAATAAAGAAGACAGTTAGAGTGGAATGAAGGGGTATGGGTTAAAAGAAAATATGCAGCCGACTATAATTCTTCTGAAAAACATCGTCTTAACCCACACAAAAACGTCGTAAGCAAAGAAAATCCCAACTTCCGGGGACATCATAAGTAGAAGTACCGCTCATGGTGTCCCCAGAGAAGGAGAAGTTGTGGGCATTGTCCATGAGTCCGAAGAGTCAGTCCAGTGGCCGATAGGGGTTCGCGGCCGTATCTCGAGAAGCACATTTCCGGCTTCCATCATAGGGTCCAGTGCATACACAAACGAGCCTTCAATCAGTGCATCGTTTGCTCGAACAAAGACGGCGTCTTTTGTCGGGAGCTTCTTCCGCAGTCATTCTCTGAAACACATCACGCGTATATAGCTATTGGGCCCACCGCTTCACGATAAGAGAAGGGGTAGCGAAGGCTCCACGAAACGACGGTGTTGTGTCTTCCCTATCGGAAGAAAGAAGCCACCTATAATATCAGCCTCTTCTGAGCGAGTGAACGTCCTCCTTGTAATATTCATTGCTTGAGCGGATTTCATTTGAATCCATCTGAGCACTTCTGTCTGAGGCTTTTGTTGATAGAGCGTGTGCTTGTATGTTTGTGCGTGCGTGTTCACATTTTTAGTCGTGTTGAGCAAGCACTGGTGCGGTAATAATTCGCTGTCCCGGAAACGACGACGCGAACAGCGTTCCTTGCGTCTACTGTCGCCTTATTTCTTCTCTGTCTTAGATTCACTGAAACTTCTTTGACAAGAAGATGCGACTAGAGCCTCCGAGCTTGGAATCCCTCATCAGCCGTATCGCCGCCGCCGCTTCGCCTTGCCCTGAAAGATTCCCCTTTATCCGCTTCGCTCCTCTTAAATCTCAGTCCTCTACCGAAAGCGAGCAAGAAAGGATCGCTGTTTTTTTTTTTTTTTACCTTTTTTTAAATTGCGAACCTAAGCGGCCGTGATGATAAACGAAGACGTAACATTCTAGAAAACAAACACCCCCCTCTCTTACACCATCTGCCGTGTGCTTGTTGTTCTTTCTCTTTTCCCTTTCGGTGTCACTTTTACATTGAAGATTCGCAGCAGTCGCTCGTTGCTTCAATTGCTCCACGTGAAGATGGAGTGGGCCTTGTCCGCTGTTTTTCCCCTCCTCTTGTTTTGTACTAGAGGGGGAAACAGATTCTCCTAAAAAGCCCGGCTTACAAGTCCACCGCTTCCGGATCCCGGAATGAACGCCTTAAGGCGCCCAGTAGACTCGGGTTTGTTTCGACGAGCTTTTTGGGAGGAACCGCTTTTTGAGCTTCGCGAAACGCAATAACGTCGGGGCGTCTAGAGAATGACGTTGAAGTCAAGGGAATTAATTTGTACTCCTTGTACGAAGCAAGTGAAATAATAATAGTGACATCTTTAAGGTTTCTTGTAAAGCACGCAATGCTGGATTACGTCTGGAACAGCATGATATGCCTGTGGTGATCAGTAATATGCCCAATGTGGCCCGCATAGTATCAACAGAAAACCTTTTTCTCTTAGTCTCGTAAGCCTCGAAGAGGGCTGATTTATATATTGAATCGCTGTTGTGTTAAGCGACACGTGCCACTAGCACTCATAGGTAATATAAAAGCTTCATACATACACATTAGAGGAAAAAAAACGGAATAATATAATTTTCTGATTAAAATGCGACAACAAATTTAGAGTTTCCAAGGGTAATTCCCGTGAACTGTAATACAAGACCAGTTTTAATTTTTGCAATACAAAAGGTCGCTGTAATTAATAAAAAGAACACATCGAGGGCAAATTAAACAAAAGAAAACCAGCTCAAGGGTGCCTTTCTCACGGTCAAAACCTAATGGTTAAAAAGCGCAACAGGACAACGGACAGAAAGGAAGACATATGCAGTGCTACTAACAACTGGACTTCATTTTCGTTGTCACTCAATATATATACCGGTGCCCCAAAAACACAAAGCTAAGAAAAATTTACAAATACACATTGTTAAAAGGCTAAAATTGTGACATCACTCATTGCACCTTTTCAGACTAGTCATTGATGGTTTAGGAACAGCAATTTTTTATCCGGCAAAGATAAGAGGGTGCGCTGACACACTGCAGCCCCAGTGTACCAATTTCTTGGGCAGCAAGTATTTCTCGTGTGATTTTGTTTTTGTTTTTGTTTTTGTTTTTGTTTAATAAAGCACAGTCAGCACAGAGTGGAGGGCAGCTACAATCTCAACAGTGCACACCGAGATGCCCTTATACGACGCTATCTACATTGTATCGGTCCTCCCTCAACCGCTCATTCAGGCAGCGGCTCATTTGACCCACATAGTGACGCTTATACGATAATTGGACGGAATAAACAACCTCTTCTACAAACTTAACAAATCAGGCTTTGTGCTTCTTCGGGCAGTTGCGTCCGCCTGTCGTGTTCGAATTGAAATTTAATGTTTTACACAGGATAGCTAACTTCACAAGGGCTGAAAAAGCGGCGTTAGCCCCGGCATGGACGGCCGCTCTTTTAAGGTTGTGGCATACTTTATGCAAGTATGATATTACCACTACGCTTTATTTTTTCTTCTTATGCAGTTTAGGTCCGTCAATATTTTTATTCTTTAACTTCATGAGGATGTTCTCGGCTACCGCTGAGAGAAGGGTGACCGGATATTCGGCAGACTTGGATCTTAGTGCCTGATTATTGAAGCTGTCTACGAACTTGTGAGAGCAGGACGTTGCTAAAGCGTTACCAAAACAGAGATTAATGATTCCTCTCTTCACGAGTTTTAAGTGTGCCGATTCAAATAGCAGTAATGGCATGTTCTGCCTAGTCTTGTAAGTCCAGCATACATGCTCCGGTTGATTGTGAAGCCTCAGGTCCAAGAATCGAAGAGACACCTCCACCGGAATTTCATGTGTTTAGTCAGTCACTCTCTAAAACCAGGTGTTTTAGAGAGTCACTGAAAATGAACAGGGTCACAGACAGCACTCCATCGAACAGATTCTGGCTGAAATCCAGGAGAACCAGAAAATCATCTACAAATCTAAAAAAAAAATTTACCACCCCTATTTTTCCAAGCTTGTTAGCCAAGTTTCCATCAAGAGCCGCCAGAAAAGTATCGCTATGTACCGGCAATATACAAGATGTAATACACACTCCCGTCTTTTGAAAAAAAATACCTTCTTCCCAAGTAGCGAATGTTGATTTTATATAGAATGCTAGAAGTTCCAGAAAAGAAAAAACACTGAGCCCGCCTTATTCTAAAACGCCACAACATCAAGCTTGTCGATCGTGTCGTCTACACAAGGCAACACCTCATCCTGTGGGATCGAGTAATATAGATCCTTAATGTCAACATAGTAACCCAAGATTTTCTTGATGGGAAGACCTACCAAGGCATCTATCACATCATCCGAGCTCTCAATCCGGGAAGGGTCATAAATTGTCAGTATATTTAACTTAGCCTCCAGGAAGCCGGCTAGAGCATTCTGCCAGGTTCCACTTTCCGAGATTATAATTCGCAGAGGGCAGTTTGGCTTGTGTGTTGTGGCAGAAAAACGAGGTTCAAACGCAGCATTTTGCTCTTTTCCATACCTAGAGCGAGACTTCCCAAGTTTAGTCTTTTGCACATTGCCCGTGCCTCGATTTTTGTTTTCGCCAACGTTACGTCATCACGTCGCAAGGAAGTGTACTCAAGCACCTCTGACGCATTCGACATGAACATACCCTTAGGTAATACTGCGAACCCTCCTTCTTTGTCAGCTGGAAGTAGTGACAAGGCATTGTTTTTCAGGAATGTAACTGTACTTTTCAGAGGGAGATTACTTAGCGTAGGTTTACACTGCAGCAGGCCATCTGTGCCCTCCGAGATGCATCTGTCTACATCAGACTCTGGGGCCCGTCCAAACACTTGCCTCACCAATGTCAAAAGTTCAGGGGGCGTCTTCCCAGGTTGGACGGCAATTGTAATATTCTACAGACTCTTTATTTAAGCCATCCTACGATAAAACTGCGCTACGGCAATGTTCCACTTTGTATCCTTTATGAATACGTCTTAACTGCACAGATGAAAACGGATGGCAGAAAAGAGCGTAATTGTTTATGGCATTTGCACACTGGCATAGGCAAAACAAAAATGAGCAATCCTTACCAGAACTGTTTTATGAAACTGATATTTTGCTGTTGGCTGAAAAAGGCGAATTTAAGTCAATGACATATGCGTTAGACAAAGTAGATATTTATGTATGAATTCTACATGCATAGCAACCGAAATATTTAATTTTTCACCAGAAAAAAAAAATGATGATGTATTTAGTGTTTATTTTTTTACTATTTTTTTCATCAAACCGCCCAAAATTTCTTATTTTAATTACTGCTTTCAGTCAAAAGTACCTTTACGGTGCGAAAAAAAAGTATCAATCTTCATGACGCAGAAAGTATTTCCACTTATATTTTACCTTGCGGCGAAAGAAAAAGGACTTTACGAAGGCGTGAAGGAACGACTAGCATAGGCTAAGATTCTGCGATAATCATCTTTCCAACGCATGCGGTGAGCATTTGGTGCCGGTGTGCTGGTGAGAGTCGCTTATTTGCGCTCATTATAAGAAATGCCACATCAAGGTAGTCTTTAAAGAGAAAGGACGTAACTGTCTTGGAATACCAGCAATGATGCGACAAAAATTGAGAGAAACTTTTGTGGACTCGATCAG
>JABSTQ010004579.1:0-15451 GCA_013358835.2 Ixodes persulcatus | reverse complement strand
TCCATGTGACGTTTACGGACATCCCGGTCCATTCGCAACTTTCAGCGATGGTGATACCGCGGTGTGAGAATCGCGCTCCCTAGCTCCTGGATGATCGGCTTCACAATAAAGGTGCTTGCCAACACCTTCCTCACGGTAAATAAACTAAGGCTCTAATGCAGCTCATACATAGCAAAACTGGAATTACTCACGCGTCGCAGACCCAGCCTCGTACTGCTGTTCTACGACGATCATCAGATGACAGCCTTTTGATAGGCACCAGTGCGCCCCCTATAGGTCGTGAAAGTTTGCGAATTCGGACCACAATGCGCTCCGGTGGCTGAACGACAGCAGGCAGAACATGCCCGCCTGCAAGGTGGAGCCTGTTACTGCAGGCCTACCAGATTAGGATAGAATACCAAGCAAGGCCGTTTGCATTCGAATGCGGATGCCCTTCTCATATATAAAGCAGATGTTCGGGTGGTCCGCGTATTAGTGAGAGGTTTTGGTTCGGGGACCTTATTGTAGTCGCAGTGTTATGAAATCAAATGTGTAAGAAGTGACAATGATCAGAGTGGTCCAACTATATGTGGTATTTGTGTTTGATTTGGATCATTTGTACTATTTATGTATAATGCTGATAATTGACATGATTGTGTGTGGAGGAAGTGATTGTCATTTGATTATTACGTCGTGCGTTGTTGCGGGTTCTATCCTGGGAGAGTTGTCGATGTTTGAATGTGAAAAAGGTTTTTTTGTTTGTGTTGTTTTGTCGCGCATTATACGTCTGTTAGATTTATTTCTCTCGATCTCTCTCTTGAGTCTCTCTCTTGAGTCTCTCGCTCTCTTGATCGTGACAAACCGGCGTGACCCGAACAAGCTGCCAAGCGGGGCTGGGAGAATTGGCCGGCGACTGGGTTTTGGCGACGCCGTGTTTTCGTGGAAGTGGCGGAGAGGGGAGCAACCTAGAACGGGGGCGCGTCTGTAAGTGAGAAGAGGGAGAAGGGACGCTGCCTACCCGGCGCCGAGAAGAAAAGATGAGGAATGTGAGAGGAGGAGGGGCAGGGCCGGAGAGAGCAGAGACGGGGGGTTGGTAAGGAGTCGAGCGGGAGAGTTGGGGTCGAGAAACATAGAGAAAGATTAGAGAGATGGAGAATGAGTCTAGCACTTACTACAAACTTCAAAAATAAAAACCAGGCCGATTTTATTTTTTGTGGGGCTGTTTGATTGTGGATGCACCCTGGAATGTCTGAAAGGCTGATACGATGCTGGTATTCCACATCTTATGTTCCTCTAACGCAAGAGCTGGAGGTCTGTCACCTCGATGACTGTAAGCTGGTAAAGGCAGCTACAAATCAACACATACGTCCAGGTGCAGTGAGAAGAAAAATTGCAGTCGACGTTGCGCTTCCCGCTCTTCGCAGATTTGTAAAAAACATTCGAGGCCTTGCATTGGAAGCATGCTTTTATGCCTTGCTATGTTCAGTTTTTATTCTGCCGTCCTCGCAAAAATTTAATATTTTTGAGTCCTTTCGTTAAAAGCATTAACCACTACATGTATTGCCAGCTGAGCATGAAGGAAGGTTACATACAGCTTTTGTGTCTCTCTCTGTATGTAACCTTCCTTCATGTTCAGCTGGCACCACATATAGCAATGAACCAACTACCTCAGCTTCAAGCCATCGCATTAGCTATGTTATGAGAGCCATCGTTTTCCCAGTAAACGCCACCTGCCGCACTCATTCACCACTTCATAGTCAATGAACCTGGGTACACTGCACAATACTTTTAGCACAAACAAAATCAAAAATGTTCTCAATTTTATTTTGAAAGCGCATTGCCAGGTGCCAAATTTTACGGCTTAGTGCCCTAAGCGAGCCCTTTCCACTACCATAGTAGTTGTTGTTAGCGATGTGATTGCTGCGCCAATTGCGCCAAGGGGCTATCCCTGCTTCATCCTGCCACATTTCGCCAAAATAATGGTAATCTGTGCCAAGCCTGCGCCAAGAAACCAACTTCGGTCGCCTTTCCAAGCCGAAACTATACTAACTACCGTAATTAAGCATGTGTGTGTTATGTGGCGCAAGCGGCCGCCCGACACAAAGTACCCTGCATCAATTGTCCATCCGGTCTTGCATGGTTTTCCTACCGTCTCGGCATTTCCCGCTCTCTTCGTCTCGTAAATCTTGTCTCGCGTCTTTTTTTTTCTTTTTTTTAAATATTTTCAACGATAGGTGGGTGTGTGGAGACGCTCCGACGCTAGCTTGCCAGGATACCAGCCATGCCGTCATGCTGTGAAACGAACCACTTTATTGCGCGGCGGGAGTTACTTTGTGAGCTGAAGCACTCGCTCCTGAAAGCAGACGGCTGTGGGAAAACTATATTTGGTCCCTGCCTTCCAGTCACCGTGGCCGCGTGACGTCGGGTGTTGCCCGTCTTACGTCAAGGCAGATATGGCGCTTTCAAAAATGAAACTAAGTACCGCCGCATGTTCGTCAACATTCCTGTTCTTGTTTAAATCATACGTTACTACAAAAAATCCCTCTTTAACTCAAAGATTGCTGTGTCGAAGTATGATTACCTAGGTTTCTCTCTGTGGTTTTTCTTTCGAGAGGGACCCCGGTACATGAAAAATCTTCCGCGAAAGAAGGTTGGGGAAGAGAAGTGAGTTAAAGCAAAGAAGGCAATGTCTGCATGCTGAGCCCGCACAGTGCGCTTGTTTGTCTCAAGTTCACTTGTTGCACAAAGTGCCCCAAGAACTTTTGACCCTGGTTTGCGATGTCTTGCATCAATGCGCTCAGGTTCTTTTCTTTCTGTTTTTTTAGTTTGTACCTTGTTTGCCGGCCTGTCAAACACGTGCCGCTGGAGTGTTTTTTGTCGTATGCTTGACAGTTACATTTTGCACACAATTCTGGGAATCAGTCGGCGACAGAGCAGAGTGGCATGGTTTCGTCTTTGATCGAACAGCCGTTGTCTTCGCTCGCGCTACGAAGCACAGACAAATGCAAGCCTGCCGAAGTTGTCCTCACGTGCATGCCAACGTGATTGAACAACAGAGGCACCAGCCAGGACGCTTGCAATCCATTGTTTTACGTTTGCTTGCTTTTGACGAAAATCTGGCACGTCGGGAACCAGTAAAACGGTGGCAAGCGGTTTTTCGGAATTGCTCGGCAGTGCCTACAGCACTGTACACTTGTGGGATGTCTCAGCAGAAAAAGCAATCAGCGAGTTCCATCACAACACTTTACATCAGAACACAACACAAAGTGGCGTTCGTTTGTGCAGCACCTTAAACGAATATGTTTAATTTTTCTAAGATTATCTGCTCCAAAAGTCACTTTTGCTGCCCCGAAACACTATCGTGGCTGCTCTAAAATCCACTTTGCTGCTCCAAAACACTGTCTTGGTTGCTCCAAAGGCCACATTTGCTGCTCCAAAACCAGGGTGTCGAACCGGTCATTATTTCAGTTAGGTTCAGGTTCGGGTTCAGTAGCATTGTATTTTGTTCCAGTTCGGTTCTGGTTTAGGGTAGTGCACATAATATCACTCTGGTTACCGGTTTTAGTAAGTGCGAACCGGTTCGAACTGGTTCCTAACTCCACCTTCGAATATTGACCGAGCACTTCCAGCAGCCTTTTCTGAGCACGAGACACTTGCAATAGACCAATCCCAAAACTACTACCCCTTCAGGCAGATCTGAAAACCCAGCACAGTGACGTGCGCAAAAGACATAATTAATGTGGCAAGGCTATTACTTGCAATATACTGATCTTAGGTGAACTACATATAAGCGATCGGCTTTCCTTTTTATGGTGTCTTTTGCACACGCAACTGTACAGTATTTCAAACTCTGCCAGATGAGGGCATAATTTCGGGATGGGTCTATAGACCTTTCCAAAAAACAGCTTGAGGTCAGTGCCATCTTCAGTGTTTGTGGTATAGCATCTGCTTTGCTCGCTTTCTGAAGCGACGAACATGCACATGCTGGACTGTGAAGATCGCACGCTGGCAGAGCGGCTCACCGGCCAGCTCGGCCACTCTCAACTAGCACCCCAAAGCGTTCGCTTAGGTTAGCCAGTGACTCACATACTGACAAATGTGTTGTCGACCTTGCCTTATGGGGAAGCCGCCCACCGTGTTCTACATAAATAGTTCTACTCATAGTCACTAGCTTCCCAACGAACACAAACACGTGTGGAAAGTGTTAGTCTCGAAAGATAGCAAAACATTAAAACGCACCAAAGATGGCAACGACCCTGAGCTGCCCAGTCTCCACTGGGCACCCCTCTCCAGACCCTCTCCAGAGGGTGTCGGTGGATTCTTCGCACGCCAAACAGACAACTCTCGAACAGGTTGGCTTGCGAAAATAGAATTTAAAACCATAGAAGATAGTTCAAATTCTTGACACCCGCCTGCGAGGTGCCTGTCACAAAACGGTTTGAAAGAAACAGCAAGTTGGGCAGCTGTCGCCGGGAGTCTGCTGCTTGCGAATGGCCGATGTAATTTGGCACGAAGGTTAATAGGCCGCCTGTGCGGAGACGACATGAACCATGTTAAAAAACCATTCGCGTCGTATCTAAACGAATTTTAGAAGTTATTCAGGCCAAGCGTCTTTGTTTTGGCACGGGTTAAAACATTTTGCTCGTATAATGAAATGTGACTACATCTTGACAGCGCTTAGGGTTCTGGTGGAAAAACGCTGTTCTAAAGATCTTGTGGCGATGCTGTGTCTTCTCACATTGACTTTTTATCGCAAACAACGCTCTATGCAAATGACCCGGTCTGAGGGACTCAGAACCAGTTACATAGCATGAATTATTAAAGTTAAGTGCGTGATAATCTTATATAACAGTACTCACATTTTAAAGTGTCAGTTACCGAACAAAATTCAGGTAATGCCACCACAGCGAACGAACGTTTCTCGAATGCTCAATTGAAGACAATAAAAGAGGGCTTCAAAGACAAATGAGAAAGTGGTTGAACAGGCAGCATGCTGGCCTTGCTAGTCTTACAAACCTACAAAAAAATGTACAATGAAACATTTTCTTCTCTCCCCCCTCCCCTCCTCTTCCCGGCCTCCTTCCCAGGTGCGGCGCATTGGCGAATCATCGCCAAGTAACGTTGCATCCGACGACCCATTTTTTTTTGTTTTTTTTTTTTGTTAGGTAACATTCCGAACACGTTGAAGAAAAGATTGTTTTTCATTGAAATGGGCCACAGGCGGCCCTAAAAATTATACTGCCGATGCAGCGCGGTACTTGTCCCACCTTCCTTCGGCGTGTTGCTGCACTCAAGCGGAAGGTCATGTGGTGCGCTCTCGGTGCTCGATTGGCTAAATGGCCCATCGACTGCAACTGTGGTCCATCTTGAGGTCAAACATTCGCGGACGCGTAGGCCTCCGTGCCTAAAGTGGTGCAATCCACTCCGACACTTGGACATTTCGTAGCCAAGCAGCCAAGCCCAAGCGGTGCTTTGAAATTGCCGCGCCGCTACCGCGCAGCCAGGGTCAATCCAAGAAACAAACTAAAGTTGAAGCTCTCAATATTCCTAAGTAGAGGTGAAAACTAAGCGAGCTCACTGACCATGCAGTCTCTTTGTGTCTCTGCTTTTGGTGATGTGTTTTTTATTACACATGCAATAAATACGAAATGTAAAAATATCTGACAGTATGTAGGATCAGTCTTGGCAATAGTATAAGAAAGAAATACGCCCGCAACCAATTGTTGACGGAAATGGCCCTGAACCGCTTTCTTTGAACCGGTAACCGCCACATCAGATTATGGTTTCATTCCGGTTCAGGTTCAATCTGAAGCGTTCGATTTCGGTTTTGGTTTTGTACCGGTTTGGTCAAAAATAACGGTTTTGATCCTGTTTTCGGTTCGGGTTCGGTTCGACACCCTGTCCAAAACACTGTTTTGGCTGCCCCTAAAGGTGCTCCAAAATAGTTTAGGCCAGTCACATCACTGTGTTGTTTATAAGCATTTTTTGGTTGCCTTTTAGATTTTTGGAGAAAAACAAGAAAAATGGTGATCAGTTGTTTGCACTAAAGGCTGGTTCACACACTTGCGACTGCTTACGACCGTGTGCCTTAAAACCTTGTAAAATCTCTGGTGATGATTGAACACATCAACACCATCTCCCGGGTAACCATGAAGCACTGGCAGTGATGGAAGTACTGCGCCATTTGCAACAAATTGCACCACGAACGAAAGTCTGCTACATCTTGCGCCAAAATGCCAATTTTATTTTGTGTAAAATTGTGCCACACCTGCATCAAAATAGGCTTAAAGCAAAAAAAAAAATGTTTTTATTATTGGTCAAATATTTGGAGAACTAGAAGGAAATAAAAATGAAAAAATATGAATTTCACAGCATCTCTAGACACAATGTTGTTTGTTTCGTATTAGGTCTGAGCACAGTCGAAAACTCGGAACACATACAACTGCCAACGCACATGCTAAAAGCGCAAGTCACAAGACATTCGCTACACTTGATCGGTTTAGCCGATGAAAGAGCTCGTACAATGAGATGAATGCCATGATGTTGCGCTTTGATGCTGTGAACCAACCGGCCGGAGCCGTTGATGCTGGACATCAGCGGCTCTGACCGGTTTATGCGCTGGCTGGTTGGCGATTGCTGACATCGTCTAAATTTCCAGGCGATAGTCAGGAGCTAAGGGTCCTGAGAAAAACTTTGCAAAATAGTGGGATTGTCGATTGCAGCTACTGTGATAAAACAGAACCAGAGTCTTGTGTTCCTGATAAGATTAGCTTGATTATCTAGTCTGCCACGTGCCTTCGTTCCATGGCTGCAGCTACCGTGGCACTTGCGCCGCCCGCGTCAACGTTCACCTCCTCTCACCAGCGCGGGCACATCTAGCTTCACCACTTTGTACCGGAGTGCTAGGAGCAGCGACTGACCTGGGTTAGGCACGCAAATTATGCTCAGGATTATTGCAGGTCCAGCTCGTTTATCCTGATAGCGAGGTAATCTCTTATTTGAAAAACAAAAACTGAGCAGAGAGAGAGAGAAACGAAAACACGGGTCTATTTATATTTGAATAAATACTAAAGTTGAGGCTTGGGTGAGTTGGTACATACTTCGGAATTAAAAACAGCGCGAAAAGACGAGGACCAGACAAAGAAGTGACACGGACGCAGCGCTGCATCCATGTCACTTCTTTGTCTGGTCCTTGTCTTTTCGCGCTGTTTTTAATTCGGATGAATAAATATGTTAGTCACTAGTTCCCGTGCAGCTGTCGACCGAAAGAGCAGTGAACTTTGACATAACTCTGGTTCCTACACCACTAAAGAGCAGTGTCATATTTAAAGCACGTATAGGATTTTATAATTTTTTTTGCGGTGGTTTTTGTAGTTTATGATAATAGAGTCTCGAGTTTGGTAGGTTCATTAAACTTACGGGACGTATTTTATTGGTAGACGTGTTGCGGACATGCTGTTTCTTACTGGCATTTTACAGAAATTATAGTTAGAGGTTAAACAAACTACCGAGTGTAAAATGAAAAGGGAAGAGAGGATTTATCCCTATGAAGTGTTGTGCTATGATGAACTTTTCGAGCATGTTTTAATACCCATTGTAAATGAAACCTACTCTGACTAGAGCGTTATTTAGGAAGACTGTGTTCCTTTTTCGATATATTATCACAAAGGGTAATAAGCAATATGCTCAAGTATAAAAGAGAAGCCCTTGATCGCTATCGTAGCAATCACTTTTTCATTCTCAAAAGATGTGCTAACAGACGTTGGCGTCTGCTCCAAATGCGTCAATGGCTGCTCAAAACCAATATTTTGCCTGGTACAGAACCTGCTAGAGAAGGTCAAAGGCCACTTCCATCACTACACTTGGCATTAATGTATATTTCTTCTTTTTTTCATTCTTCACTCTTCCTTTTTTGGCCCAAAAATTGTTTGAAAATGTTATGAACGACCATTTCTCATAGATTTACATGCGTTTGGTCTCGAAAATACCGCGAAATGTTTACTCTTGTGAAAAGCGGTTCCAGGATCACCTCAAAGACGGCGCCAGTGTGTTCTCTCATCTAGAGTAACTGTATTGGAAGAGCAAGTCGTCTGCTTCTTGCGCATAGGGTTGTGGTGGCGTCGGAACGACGCCGAATTCTGATTGGCTTTTGATTGGAAGGATAGTAGGGTAAGCCTCAATGCTAGAGGCCTTAAGGTTTACCCCACTATTGTTTTCAATCATCCAATGAGAGCTTGGCGTTCTAACATCATTGCAATGCCTGTGCAAGAAGCAGACAAACTTGCACTCCACATAGTATCACATTCTATTCCTTTCGCTGCCAACTTGGTATTGGTGGAGAAGCGGTTACGTGCGCCGAGCTGAATTCAATGTTCATGCAGGAAAGCGACTTTGCAGGCGCCGAATTTCGGGCAAAGCATGTTGCTCGCTTTGCATTTGCGAAATATACATCCTACACTAAAATCAAATGAACTGGAAGGTTCCTTGACCATTGAACATTGTGTGTAGCCACTGGGTGCAGTATAATTGCGTTGTTTTATGACGTGAGTGACATTTTAAAACACAATTCCTAAGTCTGAGAAGCAAATGGCACGGAGGACTATCGCGTTGCTTGTTCCTGCAGCGTTCGCGGAGTGATATGCTGCCGGCACATCCGGGCACCTCGGAGCAGACAACAACCTGCAGCTACGGTTTGCGAAAGGACGCCATTTTTGTCGGCTACTATGTTTTACCAAAGGCATAAATAGAAACAAGAAACAAATGACTGGATGGCAGCACGCACGTGGTGCAGTGCCGCACTACCGTAAAATTCCGAGCAAGCGCCCCCCCTGCACGCAAGTCAAAATTACCTGTAAAGTAGGGGGGGCGCTATCCCGGAACGGCACCAAAATTCAAGATGGCGACGACAAAAGTTTTCCGCCAGAAAAAGAAAAAAAAAAGCGAAGTGCAGATTTAATATTTTATTTATCTCTGAGAACATAGACTTTATTAGGCCAAAGATTTGTCACTGCTATGTTAATCACTTTCAAAACCACCCCAGAGTCGGCCGCAAAAAAAAGTTTGCAGCATTCCGCGATGTTTCCCGAGTGCATGCCGTTGGCTATTTTGACAGCCTCTTCAGAAAGAAGCCGGTTGCTAATGGCTCATTCTGCACTTCCTTCGCGCTCCAGGTATTAAAAGAGCGCGTTGTCCACGTATTCACTGAACACCGGCGCGCCGTTACTTACTAGCTTTCGTCGAACTTCGGCTTTCCCATAGTTTGTAGCAAATTGTCAAAATTCTTCTCCCATTCCCGTATCCGGTCGAGCGTGATGTGTCGAGACGTACGTCTGGGCCCGTTTGCTCGAAGCACTAAACGCGGCTAAAGTTAGCCGCAGTACCTAGGAGAGGGATTTTGAAATCACGTGACTGGCTCGGTAGGGATGCGGGGAAACATGGCAGTGCCCCGGTGTGTGAGCGCCACTCGCTTTGGAACTAATATTTCGTTGTAGCTGCAATATCGGGCGCGTTAGTCTGCAACGAATGGTGCAGGAGGCTTTCGCTGTGCCTTACCTCACTTAAATCGCAAAGCATGAGCATTGGACCCTCGCCCCATTGTTCAGATAGTCTTTCGATTCTGGCCATTCCGAAGCTAAATGAACGCGTAATTGTTGGCATGGCAACGTCTTTGGAAAGTGGATTGACTCAATCGGCCGGGTATTGATAGCACACAAAAGCAGACAGCGTCCCAATAGACATTTTGCTGAATTTCCCAAGCACCGAGGTGCATGCTACGAGTGTAGTTGCACGCGTTGCACGTGCTGGCGTCTGCAGTTGTAATTGTTCTAAAGCAAAAGTCAAACAAATTTTGCCTTGCACGCACGTTCGTCAAAGCATTATTATGATTATTTACTTGGAATCTTTTATAAGGAGAAGGCCAGCGCGCGCGGACCGTAGAACCTACACTTTCAGTGTTATCCTCGGTGCTTGGGAAATTTTAGAAAAGGATTATGGACGCTGTCTCCTTTGTGCGCTATCAATTAGCGGCGAATGTTTTGGTGGCGCCCTCCTGTGGTTCCCCCTTGTGACGTCATTACCTTGCAAACAACAGTTCGATGGTGTGTTTATTTAGCATGGTGGAAGCTTGAAAATCATTGGGCTCTCAAAGGACCACTGCAACACCGTCAAATTAAAGTTCTTTCATTCCTCTTATTTCCGTCGATGATAAATCCCCTTTCCGCCGTCATAGGTCAGCGTTCGGCCAATCGTAGAAGGCCGACCACAGCGACGCTTTCGGTCGCACACGGGGCAATACCGCTGATTGAGTCAAGGCAATCCTGCTTCCAAAGACGTTGCATGCCCACAATTATCGCGTTGCCTTTAGGCTTAGGAATAGCCAAGAATCGAAGAACTATCTAAAAAATGCGGCGAGGTCATTGCTCATGCTTTGTGATTTAAGTGAGGTAAGGCAAGGCGAAGCCTCCCGCACTATTCATTGCTGACTAAGGCGCCCGATATTGCAGTTACAACGACATATTAGTTCCAAAGCGAGCGGCGCTTACTCACCGGGGCACCGCCATGTTTCCCCACATCCCTACTGAGCCAGTCACGTGATTTCAAAATCCCTCTCCTAGGTTACTGCGGCTAACTTTAGCCGCGGTTAGCGCTTCGAGCAAACGGGCCCTGGTGTGCGTCTTTCTCGTTTTCCACAATGCCATTGAACGACCTCGATTTTCTTTGCCACTGTGTAAGAACGCATAGAAGACCTGACATCCCCAAAACAAAGCGACAGTGGCGTGTAGCGCGCGTAGTGACCGGGCTGATCGGGCTGCAAAGTAGGATTGGATTGGATTGGATTCTTGGACTGAACTTCGCAGGCCAGTGTTGCCTGGGCGCGGTCAGCGCGGTTCGTGATACGGGTGCGGAGCGGGGAGGGGGGCGCTTTCCCGGAACGGCGCGGAAATGTGAAATTAGAGGTGAAGTTGGGGGGGGGGCTCTTGCTAGGGTGGGTGGCACTTGCTCGGAATTTTACGGTATATCCTTTGCTCCGCACGCCGCAGCACACCACCTCGCAGCCATGCCATCTGCACCTCTGGGTCTCCTGCAGAAGCGAGGGTCATTTCCTGCAGTGCGGCCCTGGATCCACATGGCTGGCCTGGGAGCACCATTGCAATACTCTGCTCCGCAAGGAGCATATACTGTTACACTACTCTAGTCTTAAGATATCTCAAAGAACTAGGTCGTAAGCAAATGCAAGTGTGTGAGCGGGCCTTCGCAGTGCTCGTTCGGATGAAAGCGCGTCAGAAAAACCGGGACAAGGAGACAAGACAGCACAGAGAGCATTCTGTGCTCTCCTGTCTTTCTTGTCCTGTTTTTCCGAGTCGCTGTCATACTGACGAACACAAACCGACTAGCCCAATTAGCCATCTTGTTGCTTCACGGTGTGGTGCAGTGTGCATCTACGATGCGCCACCATCACACCAGGCTCAAAAGCCTGACTCAAAAAGATGTTTTTCTCTGCTTTTGCTTAACAGGAACTTGAAGCTCCGTAAACCGTAATGAAGTTCCCCCACTTCCGTCGCAAGAGGGCGCTCGCCTTTGTCGTCCTGGCTGGCGCACTCCTCCTCACCCTCAACTACGTCCTCAAGTCCGAAGACGCGAGCGGGTGCGGGCGAACCGCCGAGACGCCCCAGTGCTTGTCGTCCCTCTTTCCCAAGGTGGTGAGCTCGCTCGACTCACTGGGCCTCACGGGCTACCTCTGCTACTACGCGCTCTGGGGCCCTGAAGCACGAGGGGCCCCTGCCGTGGACCAAGCGTGTCGAGCTGTGCCTCCGCAACGAGGAACTCAGTGGCGTGGACGAGGGTCGGCTCTTTCGCAAGTTCAGGCAGAACGGCGTTCTTGCGCACTACGACTCCGCCAACGGAATCTACAAGACGGCACTTGCGGGCGGAAGTGATGCTTGCGAGGCGTACCTCCACGTGTTCGAGGAGGACAAAGTCATTCGAAAGGTGCGCAAGGTGGGCTGGAAGAACAGGTTGATCCCGCCCACCGCATGCCACACCCTCCACTGCTTTCCGGCCGAGCTGATTGCAGTCCCGATGAACGTAGTCCCGTTTCTCGGAACGAAGGTGGCAGTACCACATGAGGGGATTGAGGTGCTGAAGTACATGTTCCCCGACACGTGGTGGAAGGAGATCATCCCACCCAACTGCAAGTAGCGGCGGCGGGGGGTCTGGCATCTCGTGTGTGTCCGTCGTCGGCCCGGCACTGTGGACACTTCTGTGTTTCCGGCCGGGGTTTTGCTGCGTTGCTTGAGTGCAAATATCGAGTCTTTCGAGCTAATCTGCCGTTCGACTCGGCGAAATTGTGGTAGCAGCTTGGGCAACTGTGTCTCATTGTCGTGGATCATGAACCGACATTTTGTTTTGCGGGATTGATTTCGTATTCATACGTGTTATTTGTCTGAACTCTTTGTAACGCCTGCTTCGTTTTGCCATTTGCTTGGCTTTACAGGCAGTGTTGACTTATTGATGTTCGAGGCTACTTATGATTGGCGTATAGATACTTAGAGCTGGTGCTGCCTAGTGAACCTTTTAGTGTACTTGGCAGTAGCTGTCTCATACTATGTTGTCAATGGCTACCTTAGTTTCCACAGTGCTGCTTCCCGCACAGTGGGCTGCACGAACACGTGACTTTGCCTTGCAGTTCATTTGCATCCGCTCGCACAGGTAGCATTGGCCGCACTGCAGAAACTATGCTAGCCTTGACAACGTAGCACAAAAAATTTGATGCCGACTGCAGAGGTATTAGTGGGTTGCAGACTACTACCTCTCCTCAAGCGATGTCACATGCCCGGTGCATTTTTCTAACTATTATAAAGTTGAGCTATTGGAGATGTCTCACGAAATATGGGCCTCTACCAATGTTTTGCTGGTGTCATATAACATAATTTTATTGGCTTGACTTCGTAACAAACGAATTCTGAACTGATTGACTGTGGGGAGAAAGATGACAAATTAGTATTCCGCAAACTTTGTGTCTGCACCAGTCATTATACTGGTCGAAGTGGGTTTCTAGTCTATTACAGGCAACCTAACACAATTCAAGTAATCCATTCTTGGAATACTGCTGACTCTACTAGTGATAAATAGTGGAGTTCATATTGATTTAATTAAATTGCATTTTTCAATGCCCCACAGTAGCAACTTAGCTGACTTGTTTGTTATGTATGGATGTCATGCTTAACAGTAATGCATATTTCTTTCAATGAGAGCTAGAACTCTGGTCATGTATGTAATTCGTCAAGTTTTGACTAATTTCTGAAGTTTCATAACTCTGTTATAATTTAGCATACGTAATTAAAATAAGCTTCATTTAAACCAACGTGCCTTTGCCAATGTGATGAAAGTTTATATGAGGAATTCTAATTATTGGTGAAAACCAAGAGCTTGTGTCCCACACAGTCTGACAGATGTGCATGTAGTGAGGTCATTGAATTTTTGCAACACAAAGCTACTAAGGTGGTTCGGCCTTGGGGTTTTGTGCTATATAGTTCAGTCAGCCAACCAAGGCAAGTGTAAGTCTCAACTGCAACAACTCGTTCCTCGGCCATATTGTGTCATCATGAAAAATTAATTATTTATTATAATGGGAAACTTCCATCGCCTGGCGAGCTTCCCTAAGCCCAAATTGAACATAAAGAAGACTGATCACTTTTTGGGGGTGAATCGTTGGAATTATCTATTTTTCCTTCCTACCGCCTGGCAGAAGAATTGCTGCAGAATAGTGCTGTGAACCCCGAAAGGAATGCGCTCAAAATGCAGCTGACACTGGTCACCGAAAGGGTTGAATGCTCCTGTACGACAATGCGTGCCCACACGTCTCATAAATTGTGGTTAGGAATTTGAATGAGTTCGGGTATGAAACTACCTCCTTTACTGTACCCTTGAGGCCAGGGATGTTGCAAATTGTTTTGCCAAACCTGTGGTTTGAATTGTTCTACAAACCTTCAAACTTTTAAGAAGATTTGACAATTTGAGTTGCGAACAATGTTGCTCTACTTCTACTCAAAATTGCTTTGTTATTTTGGTAAAGATTAACTTATACAGTAGTTTGCTTTAAGCATCAAATAGTTACCAATGCTTTTGCTCAAAAATGGAAACGTACAAACTTTTCATGGTTTTGTTGGTTTATTAATGTGAAGCGATGAAACAGTATACCAGAAAAATATTGCACCCCTCCCATTCCAGGTGGCATCACCTCATTTTAATTTTTTGCTTATGTGCATACTAGTCGTGCGTCAGTTGAACTTTGTTTTCAAAGTTTGCACTGATTTAGAAGAAGTCGAACCTTGTCAAACTCGAACTTCGCCAGGTTGCGGCATACCTACTCCAGACTTTGACCCAACAGACTCACTTTATTCACAAATAAATTTTTAATTTAATTTTCATCTTTTAATATAATTCTTAAATCACTTATTTTTGGGCATTATGTCAGGTCAGGTCAAGAAAGCATTCGAATTAAGGTTTTATTAGCTTGAGAAATCCAAGCTTCTGTTGAAATAGAACTTTGTAGACTTCCACGAAATGGCCAAAGCTCTATTGTTTTAATGAAGCTTGCTTTGAAAAAATATGTGATATTATAACAGAGTTACAAAACTTGAAGGATAGGTTGTGAATTCTGCTGAAAGTCTCTGAGTCTCACGAAAGTTGCAAGGACTCCAAACAAAACACAAAAGCAGTACAAAGGGGAGGAAGGGCTCGGAAAGGAACCTTGTCTGATCCCCAAATTCAGTAGTTGCCATTTCGCATAAAGAATTTGTCTGTTGACCCCGAAGAATTCACCTCAACATTTGTTGTCATTCTAGGGCTTCCCATGAGGTTTGTTTTCAAATCGTAGGGGGAGTGTTTCAGGATTTTCATTCCTCCCGACACCTTTATGGCAGGTCTGTTACGTCGTCTGAAAAAAAAAAAAGGAAACTTGAATTTCAAACTACCTAGCCACTGTACGAAATAAGTCCTAGGTACTCTCTTTGTAAACCCATTATGTACCACCTTTTTCTCTGCGCATTGCAAATGAAAGTTTCAGAATGGTATCTTAATGCGTTATGCATTGCAACACATACACAACTTTTTTTCCCAAGTCCAAACGAATCTGAAGCTAAACAATGCCAAGATGGCGATTAATAAAACCTACTCCGTTTGCTGCCTTACACCTTGTGTCTGGGTAATGTTCGTAGCCCAGATGTGTCTTTTCAAAGGAAACGCAACACAAATTGACACTCCAGCATCCAATAGTAATCTTGTGTTTGTAAATAGCTCAATGTTTTAATCTGTAAAGACAGAATCAGTTGTTTAAGTCTAAGCTGATGCATACCTGATAGTAACAGGGTTTCTTCACTATGGTGAAAAATGTTTGAACTTACCCCTTTTTTTCTTTGGCAGTGGTGTCAGTAGATGACTCCCATTGCTGTACTGAAGGCTGTTGCTACTA
>JABSTQ010004578.1:0-47670 GCA_013358835.2 Ixodes persulcatus | reverse complement strand
CCGTTGCGCCTGGACAGGACGAGGCGCGGGAGCTTGCGACGACTCACGTTCGCCGTACGTGGCCGTTACAGGACATAGGAGAGGCGAAACTGCTGTGCCCCGCGCCTTAGATCCCTTCGCTTTTGAACAGAGGCGCAGAGCTGCCAACGCGGGCTCTTCCAGGGCGCATCCCCGTAGGGGAGGCGGCGCAGCCGACCACCGCGGAGTCGCGAATCATTACGAGGGTCGCGGGAACTACAATGACCCTCGGCGCAACACTGCCTCGCGTGATGGTAGCGGCGGACGCTCAGCACACAATGGCAGGGGACAGGTCAGGTGCTATAAATGCCATCAGCTTGGGCATATCAAGCGTCAGTGCACATGGACGGCAGCTCCCCCCCATGGGTCTCAGGGAAACGAGAGAGGCCGGCGCCACTAATCGGACTTCCCGACTCGCGGTTGCCGGCCGCTGCCGAGGCCCCTCATCAGTCTGCCAACGGGCGGGAGTTGCGGTCAGCGACAGGTTGGTGTTTGCCCCGTCGGCATGTCGGACTCAGGGTTTGACATCTGATCTCGACACGTGCGTGTCGAGATCGGTGGTAACATTTACTACGCACTAATGGACACCGGTTCGACCCTTTCCCTAATCGGCGATAGAGTCTACTAAGACTGTCGCCGAAGAGCACTCCAAGTGCGGGAAGTTTCCACAGCGCTGCGTTTAGCAGCAGCATCGGCCAGGGCACAAAGCGCAATACGCCTTCACCTTAGCCTCGACGGCAGACGAAGGAGGCAGCGTTTTCTCTATCTGCCAGGCATGCAAATTCCTGTGATCTTAGGACAGGACTTCGTCTGCCGGGAGGGGATTATCATAGACTTGAAAAATAAAGGGTACCACTATAATCCGTTGAGTCCCCTTATCCCCTTTGCCGTCCCATTGAGGTTCGGTCAGGACACAGAACGCTCACTCGCCGGATCACGAGAAGAGCAAACATTAGCTGGGCGAGTCGTAGCGGGAAACGTTGAAGCGATTGTCGCTTCTTACAACGGGCCGGTAGAACAGCGCCGGAGGTTAGCAGACGCCTTCCACCGACACGCATCTATGTTTACCGAGAGGCCGGGACTTACAAACATTTTACAACATAAAATTGACACAGGAGATGCTAGACTATGGGGTTGTAATCCCAGACCGCTGAGTGCACACAAGCGAGCTCACCTAGATAAGGCTCTCGATGAGATGATAGACACAGGGGCCGTGCGGCCGTCACAGAGCCCCTGGGCTTTCCCAGTGGTCTTAGCGCCAAACAAAGACGACACCGCTCGCCTCTGCGTTGACTACCGCCGACTTAATGAGATGACACGAAGGGATTCATATCCCTTCCCATCCATTGAGTCCATCATGTACTCGTTGGGTAGCGCGAGGGTTTTCACTACCTTTGATTGTAGCAGAGGCTTTTTGCAGATCCAGGTAGCACCACACGATGTCCAGAAGACGGCGTTCACCAGTCACAGGGGTCTGTTTGAGTTTATGCGCCTTCCGTTTGGATTGTCTAACTCGCCATCGAGTTTCCAACGGCTTATGGACATCGTGCTGGGGGACGCGAAGTTCAACTTTGCCATGGCATACATGGACGATGTCGTCGTATTTTCAAAGTCATTCCAGGAGCACCTAGCACACCTTGAGATTATCTTAAGTAGAATGAGCAAAGTTGGGTTAACGATCATTCCAAAGAAGGTACAGCTCGCGGCCTCAAGGGACAACCTCTTGGGTTTTATGTAGATGAAGGTACCTTGAGGGCAAACGAGGATAATTTGAGGGCCATTCTTGATTACCCACCGCCGCGCGACGCGACGAGCCTTCGAAGGTTCCTTGGAACGGTCGGTTTTTATGGGCAGTTCATTCCAGGGTGCGCTGGACTCACACGGCCACTCAACCTGCTGCTCCGCAAAGGCTCGAAACGGGAATGGGGCCAAGAACAAGAGGTAGCTTTCTCTTCCCTCACGAAGGCGATAGCAGCCACGGCTAGCCTGTGCCTGCCAGACATTAACTGTCCGTTCGTGGTACAGACAGATTTGAGCGACTACGGCGTCGGTGCGGTGTAATTGCAAGAGCATGACGGACAGCTGCGCCCGGTGGCATTGCCAGCCGAACCCTTACACCGCCAGAACGCAATTACAGCTTGACGGAAAAGGAGGGGCTGGCCGTCATGTTTGCTCTAAAGAAATTCGACCTGTATTTAGACGGGACCACCTTTGTCATTCAGACAGACTACGCCGCTCTAACCTGGATTCAAAGGTTGAAAGAGCCGGCGGGGAGGTTAGCTCGGTGGGCACTAACTTTGTAGCGATACTCCTATACTGTCGAGTACCGAAATGGCTCCACCAACAAAGTTGCAGATGCACTTTCTCGGGCGCCCCATGATAGTGGTTGGAAGGAGGAGATGCAACCAGGGGATTGCGAGAGACGAGTTTCCCGCGCGGCTGCTCATAAGCGAGACAGCGGGGAGGAATCGATGCAACAGGAGCTCGTCGCAGTGTTAGGAGGCCGCACGAGGGAACAAAGAATCGTGGCTTGGGTGAAGGGGTGAGCAAGGAAGAGCTAGTCGAGGCCCAAAAGGCAGATGGTTTTTGTCAGCGGGTGTTGGGGAAAATTGCGGAAGCGGCAAGCAATACCGGGAACGCTGGCGGTCAAGTAAACGAACAGATTGATTCATACCCCCTGGGCCAAGACGGCTTATTGCTCCGCTACATTCTAACAATCGAGGACGAGGAGGGGAACGACTCTCCGTTCAGGGTGGTGATTCCTAGGAGGCTACGGAGGCGGTTTATCGGTTACTTCCACTACTCGGCTCTGGCTGGTCATGGCAGCGGCAGCAAGACTGTTCATAAGTTATGTCGCACCACGACCTGGCCGTGGATGTGACAGGACACACTCCGATACACCCGTAGCTGCCCAGCCTGCCAGAAAGCGAAGCCGCGAGGGGGAAAGCCCCCAGGCCTGATGCAGCCTGTAGTGAGTCACTACCCGTGGGAGATGGTTGCTTGCGACATCATCGGGAGTACCAAAAAGTCCCCGTGGGAACCAGTACTTATTGGTAATAACCGATCATTTCTCAAAATGGGTGGAGTTACACCCGCTGAGGAAGCTGGTTTCGGAGCGCATCTGGGAGAAGTTGGAAACTTTCATGCGTTTCGGCACATCCAACTGTCTCATCAACGATAATGCTAGCTATTTTACCAGCAGAGTGTTCACTGACTCCTGCTTGGCGCAAAACATAAAGCACAAAAAGGACGACACCATACCACCCTCAGGCTAATATCACTGAAAGAGTGAACCGAAACTTGAAGAGCATGCTGATCACACTAACGGAGAGACACAGGGACTGGGACGAACACATTGTCGAGATGCGTTTTGCAATCCGGACGACCGTCAACAGATCGACTGGGTTAACGCCTGCGCTTCTAAACTTGGGTAAGGAGCTATCGTCTCCGCTGGAAAACGGGATACAAAATAACCAAGGTTCAACAGAGCGCCCAGTCTCTAAATACGCGGCGGAGTTGAAAGTTCGCCTTTCGAATGCGTTGCACGACGCCAGAGAGAACCTCGATGCAGCAAGGATCGAACAGGCGGCCCAGTACGATAAGAGTCATCGTCACCTGGAGTACAAGGTGGGGGACTTGGTCCTAAGAAGTACCCATCCTTTGAGCAATGCAGCGAGCGGATTCGCAGCCTCACTTGCTCAGAAGTGGGAAGGGCCCTACGTGGTAAAGGCACGAGTGTCACGTCTTACCTACAGGCTTGCTCAGGAAAATGCGAGCGAGAAGTCTGGCCGGTCCACATCACAGACCTGAAAAAGTACCATCTTCGTGATCGGGATGACAATGAACGAGAACGAACCGAGGAATCCTCCGTTCCATGTGACTCTCGCGCGCGACCGGCAACGCGGCCCAAGCGCGGTAGCCGAACAGTTCGCGAACCCGTCGATGAGAGTTCTGATAGGGGCTCTGCGCGGCGCTATATTCGGCGGCCTAGAACTTGATCTAGTCTTTGCAAGATGTTAATAGAGCTTGTTCTGTCCAGAAATGCCCCCCTGGAGGAACCAGAATGGGTGGCGCTATCCAGGAGGGCGACCTTCCACCTCCCGGGATACCGGCGGGGCCAGCCGGACCCACTCCCAGGGTGGTCAACCCTTCCGGCAAAGGACCAGTCAGCCCAACGCACCGGGTGGTCAACTCGTTCGGCAGGAGGCCGGCCAGACCAGTCGACAGGGTGGTCAACCCGTTCGGCAGGAGACCGACCAGACCAACCGACAGGGTGGTCAACCTGGTTGGCAAGGAGCAAGGCTAACCAACCGTCAGGGTGGTCAACCTGGTTGACAAGGAGCAAGACGAACCAACCGTCAGGGTGGTCAACCTGGCTGGCAGAAGACGGGGTGAGCAATCCGACGTCGACCACGTCAACGAAGGCAGGGCGGCGGAGACGCGGAGTACCGGAGAAGTCCCAGGAACACGCTGAAGGACGAGGTGCTGAAGGTCATGGCGGTGCAGAAGCAGACGCATGCCGGCCAGCGCACCCGCTTCAAGGCCTCTGTGGCTAATGGGGACTTCAACGGCCAGTGGGCCTGGGTGTCACTATCAAGTGCTTCAAAGAGGCGGCCACGGCCATCCGTGAAGCCATCATCCAGGCCAAGCTGTCCGTCATCCCCGTCTGCAGGGGCTATTGGGGAAACAAGATCGGAAAGCCCCACACCGTCCCCTGCAAGGTGACCGGCAGGTGTGGCAACGTCCTGGTGCGGCTGATCCCGGCGCCCCGCGGCACAGGCATCGTGTCCGCCCCAGTGACCAAGAAGCTGCTGCACATGGCGGGCATTGAGGGCTGTTAACACCTCGGCCCGCGGCTCGACGGCCACCCTGGGCAACTTCGCCAAGACCACCTACCTGGCCATCCAGCAGACGTGCAGCTACCTGACCCCGGACCTGTGGCGGGAGCGGGAGCTCATCAAGTCCCCCCACCAGGAGTTCACCGACCACCATGCATTCGCGTCCACCACCATCAGTGACACGGAGATGGGCGAGCTGGAAGAGTGCTTGGTGGACGGTCCATTGACTCAAGATGCTTCGGACCCCCCCGGAGTTGGAGGCTTGAGGGGAGGGGAGTGTGGGGGACAATGAGCCGCACTGCACGTGGATGGACGGCGCCGTGGGCGAAGAAGAAGAAGAAGGACGCTCGAGGCAGGTGCGCGACACAGAGACAGTTCCAGGTGCCGTGACGAACGAACGAGACGGTGCTGAGCGAGCCCAGGGAAGACCCGGACCACAAGGCAGCCTTGGCCCTCCGCAGCACCCGGCCGACTCACACAATTGAGTATTCATAAGGTATTTCTTCATGATAGCGCTCTCCGTGTGGCTTCCTTGGGGCGAATGGAACTCGGCCTGATCGGGCGGTACTGACAGGCGACCCACAATAGTAGACGTCAATAACTGTTTATTTATGAGGGAAAGACGAACTACGGGTTGTGTGAACGTTTGTTTCGTGAGTAAAACTATAAAAAGAAGGAGAGAGTGGTATTTTTATTTTTGCCTAGTTTCTTCACATCTGTGTATCGAAGCTTTGTTTTGGGAGTCTACGAAAAAACCGAAACTACCGGCTCGAGCATGATGACAAACTATCTGATCAGCTGCTTGGCCATCGTGTGACGCTCAATAGACTGATCTCACCAGCCAATTCGACTACGCCACCGCTCCCGCAATGCATCGAGGGAACTTTAGTTTTTTTCTGCACGCGCAACCCCTATAAAAATTATTTTTGACTTTTTATTGAGAACGTGTAGACTTCTTGTTGACTCTAATTACTTTCTTTGGACTTTGACTTTATGTTGACATGGTCAACAGAAAGTTTGTTGACTTTGTGTTGAAACTTTTCTGATGATTTTCTTCAGCCAGAGTCAAAAGAAAAGCTGTTGACTTTGTATTAACTTTATGTTGACTTTTTTCTGGTGACTTTCTGTTGAAATGGTCAACACAGAGTTTGTTGTATTTCTGTTGAAACTTTTCTGATGATTTACTTCAGCCTGAGTCAAAAGAAAAGCTGTTGACTTTCTTTTAAATTTATGTAGATTTTTTTTTGTGCTGACTTTTTTTTGACAGTGTCATCAGAATGACTGCAGACGTTGTGTTTACTTTGCGTTGAAAATTTTCAGTTGACTCTCGGTAGCCAATGTCAATAAAAAAGCTACAGACTTTCTGTTGACTTTTTTTTAACATAGTACACCCCGACTAGATGCCAAAAGTCACTACGGTTCTCAGTAGTCTCTGACAAAGTGAGAACGGGAAACAGCTTCAGTTGTCCCGCCTCCAGCGCGAGCCTACTACCCTTGACCACGCTTCGGCGTTCATGCACCTCGAGCGCGCGCGTGCAGTCAAAGCACGACGGAAGGCATGGGGCGCGTCCTGGAGGCCAGGTGTTCGAAAGGCATTCCTTGCCGTTCTGACGTTGTGACTATAGTGACTTTAATGACCACATTAAATATTTAAAGATTGGTCTGCTTGGCAAGTTGGTAATGGACATTCACACTAAAAATAGCGCTTGTCCTGTGTGCTTCTTCGTCTTTTTGTCCCGTCTATTTTGCGCTATTTTTGATATGAATATAAATAGTCAACTAGTAATGAAAATTAAAATATCTATTTGAAAGTGGAGAAACTGCCTTGACTGGCTTCGTCCTTAGTTGTGCTATGCAGAGAAGCGATAATATTTTTTCTAGGAGCCGTTTTTGTGGATGCTGTTTTAGCGACTGCGCCGATCCGAATTATTATTAGTTGTACCATTGCGTTTTAGTGAGAGATATCGTCCACGAACTTGGAAACACTGTTTCCCCTTTGACAGACTCCCGATGAGAAGATCAAAGACTTGGAACCTTAATAAGTGCTAAGGTGGTCACCGGCCAAATGATTACCTTCAATATGTAGGCTATATAAGGCTCTGGAACAGTCAATGGGAGTGTGATTCAGGTGTTCAGTGTTTCATGGTGTTTGTGTTTGTGTTCATTTCAAATGTTTAGTTCTGGGATATATGTAGTAGTGTCTTCAAATACCACATAATTTACTAACATTTACTGATTTAGTGACATACTAACAAATTATAAAAAATATCGTGCATTTTTACGTCATTTTGCGGCAGCCAATTCGGAGGAGAGTGGAAAGCTTCCAAAACTTTGTTGAATGAATAGCTAAGCTGTAGAGCATTTTTTTTTTTTTTCCTTTTAATCTTCTGTAGCTTTTCAGATTAAAAGCTGTAGCATTTTAATTGAAAAGCTACAGAAAAAGCATCTTGGAGGCTACAGAATGTCTGTTGACTTTCTTATTACAAAGTGGGCCTATATTCAAAACAAAGTCAACAGAAAAGCTAGACAAAGCCAGATGAAAAGTTATTGACATTTTATATCGTCTGCTAACTTTTTTCAACAGCCGTTTAACAGAAAAGCATCGCAGGTTTTTGTAAGGGAACAACTTTGCTGGAGCTTTGCGCCTCTGGAGCACGAGACGGCACGAGCCCTCGCATGCATGGCCGTCTGCCTCCCGTGAGCTAACGTTATGGCGGCGTAACGCACGCGCCGAACGCTTAGTGAGATCGGTTTATTGGTATTGGGATGAAATACATACTTCTGGACTAGTCGGAACAGCAGTTCCGATCAGTCAGGTAAGATCACGGCGGAAGAAATACATTTTGTTGATGACACTCTGTCGGACGTGGCTACCACATTATGTTCGGCGAACGGACCGCGCTTCACTCGCACGTGGATAGATTGCGCCCAAGTATAGAGGCGCTTGTGAAGCCGTGTATAGAGGGCCTGCGAAGGAAATTATGGATTCTTTACTCGGTCCCATTGTATTGTGTGGTGAAATGATGGATTTATGTTGACGCATTGGAACTGATTGCCTTTCCCCCCTTGCGGTTGCTCTTTCTTTTAAAACCAGAACATTCCGATGATGACTTAACGTGGCAAAAATATTCCTATAAATACTGAACATCACGACACAATCTACTGGGCTTTCAATAATGTAAAGTTGTTTAAAATAATTCCGTTAAACCGCTGGTTCGTAATGGCATGTTTTGTCCAAAAGCATGTTTGGTAACAGTTCCGTAAAATGTTTACACACATTGCTTGGCTTTATAGAAGGTCGGGGGATTTCTTCCACCCTGCTCCTGCCTTCTTATGGAAAAATATAAATTTTAATAGTGTTCAATACTGGGGCATAAATATTTCTTTACATGCGCAGAAAGCTATTAGCATTACAAATGGTTTATGCATGCGATGTTAACTGGTACTGTGGTACATACAAACCATGCGAGCAGAAAACATTTTTAGTTATGATGACATAGTGACTGAAATGATGACACAGTATGATGACATACTGACTGAAATGATGATACAGTGACGGAAAGTCAAACACTAGTAGCGATTATAGGACATAAATCAAATTTCATCTATACACTCACATTATGGGGTCACACCTTCACAGGCCTTACAGGTATTAAATGTAACGTGCAAGGTACTTCGGGCTGCCAGGGAAAATGCTCGGAACAGCGTCTACAAAAAGCACAGGCTTTTTTGCAGCGAGGAGAACTATCCCACCGAACTACGCATGATACCATTTCGATGTCAGTTCGTCGGAGAAATGCTTGGCAGAAACATGATCACTGGGCAGAAACTTCCAATCGGCCCTTGAGAGTGCACGACGCCACTGCTCCAGGTGAGCGTCATTGGATGGAGCTTTAAACAAAGACACTCGCTCTGCACGGTTCCGGTACTCCGAATTGCAGTTGGGAACGAAGCACGTCTTTCCCAGCCTTATAGCATAACTTCTTCTTCGGGTTAAGGCTTTTTTTCGTGCACGATGATGGCACCTATGATCGACAAAGCTCCAAAGCAAAGCAGGAGGGCAGCCACTGACCGCACACCACCCCCCCACCACCACACCGTAAAAAAGGTGAGCACGCTACGCCACCGACACCATGGCCGCCGTGGAGGGGCCTCATACCGACGGAGAGCCGTACCGCGGCGGCGCGGAACTAACTACTCCAGTGTCGCTAAACTCGTCAAACACAAAGTTGGGGCCGAAGTTTGCGGAGCGTGCTGATTGGACTCTCGCGACGATGGCGTCACGCGGGACGAGATGTCAATCATCCAAGCTCTCTCGGTGCTCAAATTCCAGCGAGAATCTGAAACACGAAGTCTTAGCGAGCTTCATCGGAGCGCGCGCTAGCAACACCGCGGGGCCAGGTGATTGAACGGCTGCACTGATGACGTCGCTTCCGCGTATCCCTACATCCCTACGCCGCGTTATACTTCGTTTCACCTTATGTGCGAGCGTAGGCAAAGCTGGAAGCGCGAGCACGAAAGCTCCGTGCGTTCAGGCTTTGCTCGAGCGCGCGAGCTGGGGAGAAACGCAAAAAGCGCTGGTCTCGCGCTTCTAGCTTTGGCTTCGCTCGCAGATAAGGTGAAACGAAGCATAGAATCAATAATACGTAATTTATAAATGCTCTGAACTTTCTCGTCGGAAGATCGTTGTTTGTGGAAGTTATTGGTGACGACAAAGTGACGTTTCACAACTTTGGGAAGGAGTTATTAGAGGCCAAAAACTTCGCTTCGGAATCGAGGCGAAGATTGAACTTCGTGATTTTGTGGACCCGTGCGCGGTGTACGCGGCTTTAGCGCTCATCTTCCGGAACTGTCAACAACGCTACCGGGATCACCCAGGGGCCGTGTGTGGACTGACGTTGGTAGTGTTTGAGAGAAGAGGGGGCGAAAGGGATGGTGAGGAAAAACCTAAGGAAGGGAAATAAAAAAAAGTACGACCAACACACACACACAAACACACACACACACGCACACACAATCACACACACAAATAGGAGTCAGGAAGGGCCCTAGAAATTGTTTGGGAGAGAGAGAGAGAGAGAGAGAGAGAGGGGAGTGATGGTAGGGAAGAAGGGGATATCCCTTCCCCCAATTTTTAGAACCCAGCTTTCAAGCGCCCGTTTCGGGCTTGAGCGGCGTCGCCGTCGGTGCCGGCGTCGCCGTTGGTATAACCGCGCGTATTGCATTATGGGACGTTTCTCCCGCTAAATATAGCGGGGAAATTGACGTCACGTGACCCCAACACCGATTCAGTTCCCCCCTGAATGGGAGGGGAGCAGGAGAGGAGGAGGGGAGGGTACGGAGGAAGGTGGAAGGGCATACCCTCCCCTCCTCCTCCTTAAGAGCTGCGCTCTAATTCGACGTTACAGAGAACTGCAACCGTATTTCATTTTTTTTATAACTCTCTGAAATGCTATGGACAGGGGCTGGGTCGATGCACCCCCCCCCCCTCTCCTTACACGTTTATGCCCCTTCCCCCCTCTTTCGACGCCACTGGGTGGGGGGGGGATGACCCCGTCCCCGTCCTCCTGTTTGGATGACCCTGCTAGAGGCGCTCCAACTGAGCAATGACGAGGAACAGCACAACGTGCAATGTTCGAAATAATGGTTCTAAAGATTCTGGAATTAAAGCGGTTCGCGTTCCATGAACTCACAAGCGGCCATGACAAACTTCCAAGCGAGAGGCTCGTGTCAGGGCTCGTTGTATGCAGGCGCGTTCAATGACGTCACTTTTTAGTTCATAGCTTTGACGTCAGGGTCAGGATTATCAGTTGTGAACGACAAATTTGATGGTGCCAGTTCAAGTCGAGGGTGGCAAGTTTGGTTGTGTACGATGGAAGCTTGTAGTCATAGCGTACTTAAAACATCACCATCAATATTGGCAACATGACATGACTCTTATTTCCGTTGATGACCGCAGGATTAATCCCAGTTTCGCTAATCGTTGAAAGTCTACCATAAAATTATTTCATCCCGCCGATGGGGGAGACAACTGCCCGGAAGCGAACTCCGTCCGAAAGTGGACAATGCGGAAATAAGAACGATACTAGACTATCAATTTCGACGGTGTTGATTTTAAAATGCAATTACCCAAGCCTACGCTGTGCTTTTTAGAGACCATCAAAGTCGCAGCTGATAATCTTTATCGCGACATTATACGCATGAACCACGTTCGTCTCCGCGTGCTTTCTCGTGCTGCTCTATCTCGGCGCCTAGGGAGTAGTAGGGATTTTTCACCCTTGCAATAAAAAACGCCACGACGATATACGGATCTGCGGGTTTGTGAGAAAAGAAAACTTCGCTGCAATCTTTCGGCTCCTCCGCCCGCTATGTAATAAGACAAGGAAAATTTTGCTTGAGGAGTTTAGCGACCCTGGTTCGAGGCTAGCTCCCAACACGATCGGGTCGCTCGCTCCCCGCGAGAAGAGCGGCCAGAGTCATCACCTAAATGTATTTCTTCCACCTTGGGTAAGATCACGGTGTAAGATAATACTCTTCAGGTGAGGAGACGTCGAAGCTGAAAGCGCTGCGCGAGGGATCAGATAGTGTTCGTTCGACGGGCATCCGAAAGGCTGCATTATTCCTCGGCCACCGTGCCCACGGCTGACAGTGTCGCCGGCGGCCAAACGACGAAACTGCGTGAGAGCGAAAGCATTATCTGGTTGCCATGACACCCCGGTACACCGTGGTCTTTCTGCACGAGCGACAACCTCGCTGGAGCTCTGCGCGTGTCGAGCATGAGGCGGCACGAGCCGTCTTTGTCGTACCCACGGGTCGACGAGTCATCTGCCGGTGCCGCTTGAAACCATAGTGAGAGAGAGAAAGAGAGAGAGTGAAAAGCGAACTTTATCTGCACTGCGCGAGGAGCGCGCTGTCCTCACCTGAAGAGTATTATCTTACACCGTGGGTAAGATTCTACGGCTGTTTCACTGCTTTGCTTCGCAGATATCAAACATGTTAATATACAAATGTGTATACATTCATAACTTGCCGGTCAAAAAGTGAGTTCGCCATCATGAACACAGTCTCAGAACGAGCCCCCACTTATTTTCTAAGAAGAACTGCAATCTTGGCAGTGTGCAATGCACGTTGAAGGAGAGTTCTCGCAGCGAATAATAATCTCGCACTGAGCAGGAACGTAATAAGCGATGGCCATCAGTGAACGTGAAATTCTGCAACACGACGCGCTTGAGCGAGCAGGGAGACATTAATCTGAGCGCGCGATCGTCGAAGACCATCTACAAGTTACGGCCGCTAAACATAACATAACAAGCCAACATCATCCGCTGGGACGGTTGAAAACGCAACATAAAAACACGGTGAAAGAAGTGGCAGTCCAAGAGCCACTAAATAAGCTACGCTTCAGAGTAACAACACTTACCCATCTTAGGGTTTAACATCATGGTTGCCAGCTATCTGAAGCTTTATCTCAAAATCACAGGACACGCTTTTCCGTTCTTCAAAAATGTTTAAACAGTTCGCGAAGGAGCAAAGCATTATTACGTGGGCTTCCTAACACCGAATTTAATACTGAGGAATTCGCACTTTTGAGTAATGTCAATCGGCAGTTGCGTCTGCTCTGCACTAAGCGACAAGGCGGTGGCGCCCACAAACATATCGGTGAACAGAGTGTCCATACTCAATGCATAGCTAATTTATGGCTCTAGGCAGTAAAATGTTGGCAGTACGAACAATATTTTTTTTTAAACATAGATGACATCAGGGCGCAAGGTTACTTGTCAAACAGCCTACCCGCTGAACGCCCACTGAGAAACTGGCGGTAGTATTTCATAATAAGGTGTTAAAGAGGATCGCGGTTTTCCATTAATGTAATATTTTAGCATTGCTCGTATTAAGTCAATAGTATTGTTAGCTGCTACTAGAGGTTCTCGGGACGGGTATTTCCTGGCCTCGAATGGTTTTCCCCGCTAAATTTAGCGAAAAAGTCACGTCACGTGACCTATGCACCAATTCAGTTTCCCCGCTGAATTTGTCGGGACAATTTACGTCTCGAACTATGAACCAGTTGAAGTTCCTCGCTAAATTTTTCGGGAAAATTTATGTCACGGGGTGGCCTATGCGCCAAGTC
Organism: Ixodes persulcatus; assembly: GCA_013358835.2. Lineage (NCBI taxonomy): Eukaryota > Metazoa > Arthropoda > Arachnida > Ixodida > Ixodidae > Ixodes > Ixodes persulcatus. The sequence continues at coordinate 34,686 of JABSTQ010004578.1, read as the reverse complement.
AGGTTCCAGGTCAAATTTAGTAGGGAACCGACCGCGTGCCCATGTATGCAACGTAAAATGATATCGGATTCCGAGATAATCACCCCTCATGTTTCAACAAGTATAGTCACCGTAAATCGATATCAGTCATTTACTTTAATACGACATATGACGCGCGTAACCCTTTAAAATGGCACCGACACCCAAAACAATTTTTTTAGTTATTTAAACGCTTCAGGATAGTGTCAAATAAGGAAACAAAATCTACACTGTAAAAAAGGAAAATTTGCGCCCCTTTAGAAACGCGCACCCTCCTCTCCTACAAAACACCATTCACCTCCATGCGATCGTTTTTTCTGGACACGTGCCGCGATGTCAATGATAATTGAATATAGAGAAATAGCGAGGCTGCAAATGTTTCATTTTTATAACAATTATTAATGGTGTGTGCGAAATAAATTTCGTGTGAACATTGCTTGCGCATGACGAAGCTGCTTTCAAAATGTCAAAATCAAGTTCGGAAAGTGACCCCGTCATAGCGTCAATGTGTTGACGTCGTCTGTCGTATCTTTGTTATCTTTGCTTTGATCTTTTAAAGAGAAAAGCCCGATGGCGTCACCGCAAGCGAGTGACATGGTCTCGACGGCTCGGAAGATCAGGTATCTGTTTTCCGTACCACACGACCTTCCGGACTTTGAAAAGAAATTAGTTGAATGTTCGCAGACATTACGTCTGGTACCGTACAAGACGCCTGATCGAAAGCCGGAAGATCCAGATGAGGACCTCGCCGAGTCGTCGCTGCTTTCTCCTACTTCAGATTTGTGGCGCCTCGACAACAGACTGGCAAGATCACGTCGCATGCATCGAACCGTAGTAGAGCAGAAATCACCTCAAACCACGCCTCCTTCGCTTCCCTCATTGGAAGCTTGAGTAGAGGGGCATTTTCGGATATGCAAGTGCTGGGACAGTCCTTGACGCACCCCCGACGCAACGTGGCCCCTCACCACGCTCATCAAAGTCATTTGCACTTCGCCATCAACTGCACCTTTGTGTAAATCAGAGTGTCGAACCGAAATTTGTTTCTGTTCGATTAGGGTTTGGGTTTACGGCTTTCGGTTTAGCTCACGCTAAGTTCCTGGGAGCGAAAATAACGATACATGCTGGTTCAAACCGGTTAGAACAGGTTCGAACCGGTTTGAATGGCTAAATTAAAATACATTTTCGGCGTTTTGACTATTGGCGACGTGGAAGACCAAGAACGTCGCTTCAGTTGGCTTTCCACGATTGACCAGACACTCACTATGACGTCTTTAGTAGGATGAATTCTACTTTCCTTGATGGAAATAAGAATAATTCTGGAGCATCAGCCTTGAGGGTGTTGGTTTAGGAAGCGGTGACTACAAGATTCTACCGTGCTTTTTACACACCATCGAAATTGTCGCTGGCGATCGATAATCCTTGTCTAGACGTCGCGGACAGGGATCACAAGAGGGAGCCACCGAAAAAATATTGTCGCCAATAGGCACTATTTCTGCCCTGAGACAGACAGGGAAAAACAGAGACATACACACAGCTGACTATCAACTAAGACTTTATATTTATTCTTCATCAGTTTGACACAAAGATTCACACCTAAAGTAATGCCAATGAATCACCCTAAATCCTTACATTACACTACAAAATTAAAAATACTAAATAAAAATTAATAATTACAATAAATTACTAACTTTGGTCACTAACCCCTCCTTGATCCAACCCACAAACCACCGCCGACACATATTCCTCTTATTCCCTTCCACGGGGTCGTGCCACATTGCAAAAACTGCCTTTCTTTTTTGGTGACCGTGATGGAGGGCATGCTCACGCAGTCATCGCCTCGAGAATCTCGCGCGCAAAGGCATTTCTGTGTATTTTGTAGGGGAGCCGTTGTTCTCCGAATTCAGTCACGTGAAGAGCAAACTCCGAATGCCGTGCTGGAAAGACGGCGCTACGGAGATGAACGTTCAACTCTGGCTCCCGTAGGGAGCCTATGCAGGGGCTCTAGCGCACAACAGCTCGGAGCACATGGAGCTAAAGCTCGTGCTGCAGAACCCAGGATCCTAGATTCAATCCCCACCTCTGCCCGTCTCGATCTGAATGAGCATCGTAATGGCGTGCGGTTGTGTATGACTACTGCGTGATGCACGTTGAAGTCCCCAGGCTAGCGGTTGCACTGCACCGACTAAATTTCTTATGTACAGCTGGGACACTTGTCGCCCGTTGAGGCAGACAAAGTTCTAGGCTGTATAAACATACACAAAACCCAATTGTTTCCTCTGCTCCCCATCTTTGGCGTAAACCAGACAGCGTCATCCCACAAAGCTATTTCTTTTGCAAAATCACTCCTGCCAGAAAGCGTGTTTTCGTTGTGCAAGACGCTCGCGCTGTTTCTCACGACGCTGCATCAAGAAAGATAAATTTTTGTTTCTGAATACATGAGTTGCACTTAGCGCGAACTTTCTTCAGCGTGCATTGTGCACCACGAAATATGATTTTCTCAGCAAAAAGACATTTTTGATCCCTAGCATATAGACCTTTTCCGCATACACTCGCCCCCGACCGCCAAGTAGGCATATCCGGTATGGGCGACGAAAAAATATCAAAACGTTTCAGCCTGCAAATAGTAAAAAAATAGAGGGGAGGCAAAACGAAAATGTGTGACGGTTACGTTTATCTCCTACGTGCCTTCTATTGGCGTGGCGACGGCAAAACAATGTTTTCGCCCATACTGGAAGTGACGACAATTCAAGATGGCGGCGCCCTTGCGAAAAAAGTCTATAGGTTGATGTTGTCACGTGCAAACCATGTTAAACAGTTTAGTTTTCTGGTTAAATGTGGTATTCTCAACACAATTAGCGGCGAGATGTTTTGGTGGCGCCCTGCTAAGTTCATTCTCGTAACGTCATTACCATGCCAACAACAAGATGGTGTCTGTAATTAGCATGGAGAAGCCTGAAATCATTGCGCTCTCTAAGCAACACTGCCAACACTGTCAAAATAAAGTTCTTCCATTCCTTTTATTTCCGTCGATGAGAAATCCTTTGCTGATGTCATAGTCAGCATTCGGCCAATCGTGGACGGCCGACCACAGCGACGCTTTCGATCGCGCACGCCGCCAATACTCTGTTCCACTTTAAAGACTCGTTTACACAGACCCGTTTTATTACGTTACGTTACGAAAAGTCACCGGGGAATATGTGCTTTGTATTAAGCGTGTCTACCAATCCAAAGAAATAGCCTGGCACGCGACATTCGAGACATGAATGTTTCGGCGACTTAGGCGTAGCGTAAGAAAACGGTGCTGTGTGAACCAGTCTTTAAAAGTTGAACCGAGCTCTCCTCCTTACGTTAGGTTACGACAAGCCTTGTGTCCTTGGTATCCACGGTAACCCACCGTCCTGGCTCGTCGTCACCGAAACATTCGTGTCTCGAATGTCGCCTGCCAGGCTATCTCCTTGAATTGGTAGCAACATTTAATACAAAGCACAGATTTCCAGGTGACTTCTCGTAACGTAACGTAAGAAGACGGGTCTTTGTGAACGAGCCTTAAAGGGGCGATGCAACAATGTTTGTACTTTGCGCAAATACCGCTTAGAACGGGTCCCTGACGTTAATGACCTATGAAACACGCGTTCCTTTTTCACCCCATGCAATAGAAGTCCCAGAAAAAATGAATGAAAAACGAGCAGCGTTCACCCCTCAACTCGCAGCTAGAACAAGCGGCCATTTTGTCTGGAGCCGATTATATGCCGCCAATGTTGATACTAGCCACGCGCTGGGGTTGGCAAAGCACAGGACGCGCGCTGAGTTCCAGACATTGTTATGGCTCGGCTATTGTCGTCGCTGCAGCGATTGGAGACGGGCCACTACCCGAATGTTTTTCGAGCTAGTAATTATCACGGGCCCAATTCGAGTGCCCACACAATGCTCGGGTCCTATCTATGAACGGCATTCAAATATCGTCATTGGGGTGTACTGCAATCCCCACGTTACGTCATCAAACTTTGCAAAGGAGAAATTGAATGAAAGTGATCGCTTTTGTCCTTGAAATTACACCGCAACAAAGGAGTTTCTAGGCCAGTGGCGTTGCGTGCGAGTATCCTTGAGTCCCACTAGTGCCAGTAAGCTCCCATAAAGTGAAAAAAAAAAAAAAACATTCCAATTGATTATCGTTGCACCGCTCCTTTAAGTGTGAGAGTAGCAGAAGCTAAAAGAGTGTACTCCTGGCTTTCAGCGCTCTTGCCAAGCACGCGCGCTCCTCCAGTGCAAGCATTGGTGAGGACCACATGTTCGCGCTTGTTGCATCGGCTTTTTTCTAGAGTTGAAAGGGCCCTGCAAAGCGTTTAGGGCCATTTTTGTATTCGCATTGCGTTCGCTCTAACTAGTGAGTGTGACTCTAGCAACACATTAAATGTAAAATGAAAATATAATCTGACGCATTTTGATCATTTTAGCTGAAGTAAGTTCTAAATTTTGCGCACATTTTTTTTTGGTTGATGACGTCCTTGGTTTGAACCAATAAAGGACCTAAACGACAAGAGAGTGCAAGGACCATGCGCGATCTTCCTAAGTGTTGGAAATTAACATCCAGTTCTGAAGATGTGAACGTCCCACCAATTTACGGGTGTTCCAAGCAAACATTTGAGTGAGAGTCATGTGCTCGACTGGATCAAAATATTCAGGCAGTCCTTCCTCTAGAATTCAATGTCGCCATTATCTGACGCTCTAACCCATTGTCGTCACTGAATACTCGTGTATGACATTGATAGGCATCCCATTCGAAGCAGCATTTGGTTTTCTTCGCCCCTTTGCAATGTCCCTTTAAAAGGGCGGTGGAACGATATTCGTTTTGAACATTTTTCACTTTGTATGAGCTTACTGGCACTAGTGGGACCCAAGTACACTCGCACGCAACGCCACTGAACAAGAAACCTCTTTGTTGCGGTGTAATTTTAAGGAGAAAAGCGAGCGTTTTCTTTCAATCTCTCCTTCGCAAATTTTGATGACGTACCCTGGTGGTAGCAGCTGGTAGCAGCATCCACCAGGGACGATATTTGAATGCGGCTCATAGGTTGGACCCGAGCATTGCGTGAGCATTGGATTTAGGCTCGTGATAATTGATAGCTCGAGAAGCATTCGGGTAGTGGCCCGTGTCCAATCGCTGCGATGACGACAATAGCCGAGCCATAACAATGTCTTGAACTCAGCGCGTGTCCTTTGCTTTGCCAACCCCAGCGCGTGGCTATGATCAACATTGGCGGCATATAATAGGCTCCAGATCACGTGGCCGCTTGTTCTGGCTGCGAGTTGAGGAAGTGAACGCACCTCGTTTTTCTTTAATTTTTTACTGGGACTTCTATTGCATGGGGTGAAAAACGAACGCGTGTTTCATAGGTCATTAATGTCAGGGATTCGTTCTAACCGGTATTTGCGCAAAGTACAAAAATTGTTGCATCGCCCCTTTAAATTGAACCGAGGTATAGCAAAAGAGGATGTCCAAATTGTAAAGTTGTGCAGTATATATATAACAGTATCGCGATGATATGGGGCAGTCTAATAAATTGTTAGAGCGCACACGACTGATAAAGCACAGAGTAATGAAATGAGGCCCCATAACAGGGGCACGCAAAACCAAATATAACTTTAGCCTCCCGAAAATGTATTCTGCGAAATTTCGAGCTCGTGCAATCCGATGTCCCAATGCGTTTAAATTCAAAATATATTGTATTTTCTTTGCGATATTTATATGTAATTAGAATCATCATTGCACGCCTCTCTGTTAGAGAAATACCGACGATAATCAAACAAGTCCTGAACAGTTAAGACTCCGATGTTTCAAAAACGGTTTGGTATTATCAGCAGGGGCGACTATCTGCACGTTGAGAGCTGCAGCTTCTTTTCTATCTACGGTGGGTCGTTTGCTCCCTTCAAGTTTAATGCGAAAGCCTTAACTGTCCCATGGAGCGAGCCGACGTCATCAGCTTTGAAGCCGCGCCAAACGGAGCCTTTCTCCATCTCAATGTCGCGCGTAGTAGAAATCTGATGGAAAGGCTCCCATTGGCTAGCGCGTGTCGTCAAGGAACGAGGCTCTCATTGGCTCTCGTGCGGCGTAGTTCCACCAGAGATGTCCTTTCCATTGTGGCGAAGCGCACGCCGCGGCCCGGCCGCCGGTAAGAGGCGCGGCGGTGCGTGTCTGGCCGCACTAAGTGCTAGTTCACAGTTTCTAAATACGCACTCGACGCCCACTGGATTCGCTCGCCGAAAAAAGATCGGGCCGTTCACATTTGTTGCTGCTAGAGCACTATATAGCTGCTACGGAGCAGAGTAGCGCAATCCTTTGATCCGCGTGTTTCGCCGACAACATGGCCGACAGAGCAGCTTGGCGCAAGTCACGTGGTACTCAGGGTTCTAGAAAGCGGCTCGCCCTATGGGAGAATACATGGAGATCGACGCAACACGGCTGATTAAAAATACACTTTACGGCTACGATGTAAAATAGGTAACAGCCGCAGTGCTGAGCGAATCCGCGACATCCTCTTCGCAACACGAGAATGCAGTAAACAAACAACGTGTGTGCAGTGTGCACCGCAGTACGTACCGTTTGTTCCCAATTCGGTTCCCCTTAGCTTCCATAGCTCGTCCTTATAATCATTGTCATTGTATCGAGCATGCGTCTTGTCATAAAGTACGACGTGGTTTTTCACCGCTTCTATTAGTAGCTCTGCTGACATTGGTATAGTTACAGGCACAGACGGCACAGACATAGTGGACGCCATTTGCAATACCGCCTGCTCGGACAGGATCTGACGTCGGCAAGCGCCACTTCCCCCGTGCGTTCTCATTGGCTTGCGGCGAGCGAAAACTTTTTTCCGGCGTTGAAACTTGGTCCCAGAGCGATCTTTGCTTTCCGCCGGAAAATCTGCCTGCTTTCGTCGCCGGGCGTCAGAATTCCCGCGATTTTGGCCGCCGGTTCGCGAGTGTGAACGAGGCATTAATCCCCTCTATCCTGTGAAACGTGGCGCCATTCATTGTTGTGGAAATGTTCGAGACACGTGCGCGCGCCACTTCTGGGAAGAACATGGCGTCTGAAATCTAGCTGAGTACTGCGCTGTGCCGCCATGATCTTCCCAAGGGCTGCGCGTTGCACGTGCCTCGAGCATTGACGCACCTTGCGCTGCTTTAGGCCGCACAGCCCGCTCTGTGAAGCACCGAAGAAGTTGCACGGCCGAAGTCAGCGAAGCGAGGCCACTTCACGAGAGCGCGCGCACGGCCTTCGGCCATCGAAACGGGGCCGTCCACGCCACTACACCGCAGACGAACTCAGGGAGCAGAACAACGACATTCATAATTTGGCCTTCATAACTCATAAGAAGTGCTTAGGGGTTGTCGGTCTTTTTTGTTCTTCAAGAGCCCTAGTCCGTTGACATGCGCCGATGGTGAAGTGGCTGTCGACCTCTTGAGCCCGACCTTTTGAAACGTTGGGATGCTAAGTGTTGAGGACAATGATTGGTGAAGGTCTTTATTTCTCAAAATTTTGACCAACCAGACTGAGTGCTGTCAAACGTGTTTACGTTTAAAACCTGCATTTCTATACTTTTATTTTAGCAGTAAGGCGTCCTGTATGGAATTATTTAGAAGAATACTATTTATTATCTATCTTTCTGCACATTTTGTGTATTTGCCTTCAGGTCTATAATGTGAGCACACAGTCCTTTTTGGCGTAGCCCGCGACCCGGTGTTTCACATTTCCGAACACCGAACAAAAAAGCGCATTCCGCAGACTCAACAGATGGTGTATTCTTGAGTATCATCCTCCCTTGTATGTCTCAAGCAGTTATGTGAACTTCGTACGTCAAAGTTATTGGTGACAATAAAAAAAAACAATATTTTATTGCTGCCTGCAGAAATGTCAACATAACTAAAGGGCCGATCACCCTAAAGATATACATCACAAGTTAATGCACGCCCAAATTATCTGAAATATGCTTTGCATGTTTTTCCGGCATTTTTATCCTTGAGAGGCTCGTCTATAAGTGATTTGGGAGAACCTTGAACAAATGTTTTATTTTGAAGCTGATCTAAATAACATATGTGTTCCTTGACCCATATTGAAGTCCTCAACGATATAGGGGTCCGTTGAACTTTTTATGTGATGAACAAGAATTTTATATGTCTGTGGGCTGGACGAAAACAAAGTACAGAATGGCACGTGGCGGAATTATGATGATTGCGCACGCAGACCGCCAGAAAGTAACCAATTAATTAGCTGGAATGTCGAGAAGAGTATGAAATACTACTTTTTTCTATTTAACAAAAAATATAAAAAATAGCAAGGGTGATGTTTATTTGCAAATTGAATTGACCGACATCTTGACAAGAACAAACCTCAAACACCAAGCTATGTCGAAAATGATCACTTCGGTCCGCGCTCTTTTAGGCATATCAGATCTGAGTACGAAGTTCATTCTTTTCCGCATGATTAATCGCCTGCATTACGGTGCTGAGTGATTGGTTAGGAAAGCAAGCGTTGTGATTGCCGCTCAGTGTTTCTATAAAAGGTAGACTGAAAGGGTTTGTCCTAAAACTTTCCTGGAATTTTGAAAATATTATTACCTCTAGCACATTTGAGCTAACATCATATATATTGTTACACGCATTTTGTAAACTAGATTTCAGGATATATGTTGCGAGGACGCGCCCATTTCATGATTTTATGCACTGTAATTGACCCAAGCAGCACGGATTTTGGCCAAGCAATGGCCAATGTCTAGAGATGGTCTTTTGGCCAGTGGCCAGAGAGTGACCATTCATTGGCCAATGCTTGGCCAATGGCTGATGGCCAGTGGCCATTGGCCAATCGCCAGATAAAGGACAGTCACCGGCCAGTCTCTGGCCACTGTCTGGCCACTTGGCCAAGGACCATTGCCAGCCATTGGCCGATGACTGGCCAACTCTGTGCTGCTTGGGAATTCCTCAGTTCAAGAACACAGCAGTCAACATTAAATACTGAGACGCAAAGTTGTAGCATTAACGGGTATTTTAGGCAACCTTCCAAACTGATAACCTTTAGATTCAAGTAAAATATATGAGACTGAGGTAAAAAAAAAAAAAAATGTTGAGTAATATATGTTAATATAGCTTTTTTTACGGTTTCATTGAAATTGAATTGCTCTATTTATTTTTGTACCTGAAAATAAAAGTGGATTCTACGAATGATAAAAAGCTATAAATATCGTTTCACTATTGAAGTAGTGCCTATTGCGGAAGAAACGCGGAAAATATATTCTCAGTTTCGGGGATAAAACCGGTTCGAACCGGTTCGAACCGTTATTTTTTGCTCCCCAGAACTGAACCGGAGCTGAACCGAAAGCCGTGAGCCCGAACCGGAACCGAACCGATAAAACTTTCGGTTCGACACCCTGGTGTCAGGTTCTCTTCCAATGATGTTTTCTGACGATCTAGCATCCGTAATTTTCTTCCTTGCAATTGAGGCGATTCTTCAACAAATACTCTAATTCCGTTTTTAAGCTTAATTTTTCTGTTCAATGCATTCTATGGCTTATTCACTTTCGACGAAAAATACCCGAACTATTGTTGGCGTGTTTTGCATTGCGCCTGGAATTTTGATAAATATGAACGTCAAAATAATGCAATATTTGTTCGATAATTAATATATATATATATATATATATATATATATATATATATATATATATATATATATATATATATATATATATATATATATATACGCATTTCTTACCTTGAAATTTCTTTGAGTAATTCTTGAAACTCGGCAATACATGGTCCGCAAGAAACGTGTTCCAATTGTTCTAAATCAAAAACAAACAAACGTGTCGCTAGGTCTATCTTGCAGTCAGTTACCGCTGGGAATTTTCTGTCTCAGCAACTTGTCGTACTCAAGCACCATACCCACAGTTGCCTTAGTTGGTCGCATTATCTCCCAGACATCATAAAACATACAAACAAAAACTGTGAGATTTTTGTTTTATTTGTGATGTGTCTGATATTGGCTCTGACAACTTTTTGGGGCGCTCGGTCCTCAGGGTGCTGTACTTGGTGATTGCGCTGTTTTGCACTACCTTTCCAGGGTAGCACTTTAATGTGGGCAGTCTGCTGACAGAATAGTTTGAGTTACTTCTCTCGAAATAACTATTCTCCAATTCCAATAACGGTGGATTGTAGCGGACGTCCCTGGCTACCTCAGCCAACTCAACGTATCAAACGACAACGCGTCACTACGACTCTCTCGAAGGTCACATGACATGTTCCCTACAATCGTCCTTGACTCTCTTCCAATCTTGTCCTTCCACCAATGCCCTAGACCTCCCTCTTTCCGTTCCTTTTCTCTTTCATGCTATCCACGGGTACTCCGGCATAAAATGTGGTTATTCTATGTCTCTAAGTTGTGTCTTTACGACCCCGTATACTTTGAAATTTTCCTTTTGGAGTTTGTATTCTATGTCTTTTCACTTCACCCTATTCCTGGCACCTTGCATGTTTATGAACCCTAATTCTGTTTTATCTTTTTCTCCTGCGAGTCTTAGCCCTGCACTTCCTTCTTGCCTTTTCCCTCAAAAGACAGGGGTCTCCTCGGGCATGTCTGCACCCGTAAAATAAACCTTGCTCTACGTCCTGTTCGCTACCCTACCTGCCTCACGAAGAGTACGCGTTAACAGATGCCATCCCAGGAGAAAGGGTGGTGTGCTCCAGTCCCATAGATCTCTTGGTTGGCATCCATAAAGTCGTACTTAAGGGCCTCCATCTTCTCCCGCATAACAACGTTCCCCTCAATAATCTCCTTGGCTACCTTCGGCCTCTTTCCCTGGACATGTGGGATAATTCATAATACAGTGCGCAGACCCCCTCCGACATGGCCCGGCGTTTTGTCACTTCGGCCTCTATTTGCTTCCCCAAATGCCGCCACTTCAAGTTGTGTACGTCATTTACCCCTGTGTGCACAACTATGTGTTTTTCGCTTTATGCTGTCCAAAATCTTGTCCTTGGCGCTATCCATTCCTTCACTAAAACTCCTGTCTGGAATGTCCTTAACCTGCTCCATCTCATCACTCATCGCCGTCTTTAACACCGCCTCTTCGCATCTTGACATATTCGAACTTTCTATTACGCACACGTGTGGTGACAGGTGACAGGACAGAGAGAAAGGAGACAGAGCGCAGGATGGTACCATCCTGCGCTCTGTCTCCTTTCTCCCTGTCCTGTCACCTTCCTCCTCGGCCATCTGAAACTGTGTCCGTCTTTTCTCCCGTGGCCCTTTTTTCCCGTGACCCTTTTCGTGGCCCGAGCGCTCGGTGGCGCTCGCTACACTGTCTGCGCGCCCTATGGATAGACGCTGAGGAATCGGTGGACCGTTTGACGCAGATTACCTGCGGTGGAATGAAGTCGTGTCGGTGTTTTTATGATAAGTCTAAAGTGTGTGCAAAAGTCGGCGGAAAGTGAGCCTGGTTTGAAAATCATCCTTCCTTGTCCATGGAGGCTTTGACGCCGGTTGCGCTAGGAGCGCAATTCGACGGCACCTGGTCGCGTGCAAGCAACGAAGAAGTACCCATTTCCAACACCGCTCTTTCGAGGTGCTTGTCAGCTGACAGATCTAGGAACGTTGGTTCAGATAACGGTAGTTCGAACGAGGATCCTAATGTCCTCCTGATAAGGCTGATTATATCCTTTGTAGTACCCGATGCCGACGACATGCGCTAAAAAAAAGAATTGCCTTAAACACAATAACACCGCACCACGGTTGACGCTAGTAGCGAGTTCAGGGAGACACTATTTCACGCGCTCCAAAATAAAAACAAAATAAGCATTTCTAGCTAAATTGCCAGATGTCATCACCCTAAGCAAAGCGCGCATGAAGGCACCTTAGTCCTGGGAAGTAGCAAAATATTGGTTCTTTCGCACCCCACAATACATAGTTAATAATTGTGAATACAAAAGTGCGACATTTATACTTTAGAACACCCTGTTTTGATGGGAAATAAACTCACCCATCCGAGATCTTGGTAAGGAGAAGGGCTGAAAACTTTTGAAGGGACAGCTGGCTGCTTCGATTGAAGGGCTCGATCGGACACCAAGCCTAGTCGAGTTGAAGAACGAGCTTCAGAGAGATCTCTCTAGAACATATCTGCATATACGGAGCAAAACGTGCTAGTTTAAAAACAGCAGGTTCAGCAATTGTCCCAAATGAACAAACATTACATGAGATAGAAGGCAGGCAGAGTTGCAGATGCAGGCGTAACACCGAAGCCGATGTTCAGAATGAGTGAACGGGGCGAGTTCTTTGTTTTCTTCTTCCCTTGATCAAGCCCATGAGAACGCGCAGCATGATACTAAAAGCAAATTTGACCTGCTTGTAATAGACCCTTTCCGAAATTCAGTGCCATCTGGTGGTTCGTAAAGCAGTTTAGGTTTTGCCATATCAATGGCGGAGATGAACTTGTATCGACACCGTCACTTTCGCAAGTCAACGGCACGCGAGGAATCGTTCAGTGTGAGTTCTTTCTCGATCACTTTCAGTTCGATGGTGACCAAGAACCTGCATTCAGAACAAAGCTCCAACCCACTCAGATGCCTCGAGAAAATTCTATTCACCAAAGGGCTTTAAAGCCAATTGTGTGCCGTCCACAGATTGACTGAATCTGAGTAAACGCTTACGTTGCTCTAGGGTTCCATTCCTACGTCGCGTCGTGCTGACCCCCCGAATATGCAGGCCTCGCATCATCCGCTTAGGAGCATCTTCAACGTCTTCCTTTATCAGTCACTAGAAGGCCGCCATTGGTATGGCACAGATGCCGTTCTACAGATGATGATAGTGATCACAGTGGCCAGACTGAATTTCTGGAAGGGTCTATTGCACGTACAGTCTCAAATAAGCAACAAAAAAGTGGGGGTTGAAGATTATAAAAAAAAATATTACCAAAATGAAAAAAAAAATAAAAATAGCTATAGCTCGAGAAATTAAAGAAGGGGGAGGTGGAAACTTGAAATGATTTTCCTCGACGAGCCGTTCTTCGCGGGTTACTCCACGCTTGGGCTGGGGAAATACGTATTAAATGATATAGCATTTCGCACCGTCTTATACTGCGTAGACATTTCTTTATTAAACTGCTGAGAAAATGCTTGAAGAATTCTAGGAATATTTTTCCTGCAACAACGGACAAAGCATACTTTAGGGGAAGCACAAAGGTAAACTCACTCACACTGAAAATAAACGCACACCAGAAAAACGGTCACTCATGTCGCGCTGACTTACAACTCAAATTTTATTTTCGTCTTCTTTATTTTTCTTTTGCCCGTATTAAACTTGTCCTATCTCACTTCGTTCTCTTCGGTACAACATAAATAGCAATGTCTATCTATACTTCGTTTCACCTTATGTCCGAGCGCGGACGATGTTATAAAACGAAGGGCCAATCAAACAGCGCAGAAAGCGCAACGTCATGGTGTGCTCTCTGCGCTTGATACGACTAGCCGGCGGAAGAGCACGCACAGAGACACGGCGAATACCGGCTGGTCCTATCAACTGCAGAGTGCACGCCATGACGTTCTGCCTCTTTCGCTGTTTGATTGGCCCTTCGGCTCATAACATCGGCCGCGCTCGGACGTAAGCTGAAACGAAGTATATACTTCGTTTCAGCTTACGTCCGAGCGCGGCCGATGTTATGAGCCGAAGGGAATGTTATATAACATTCCCTTCGAGAGTCAAGATATAACGATTCTTGTCCAGTAAGCGTTATGGTTGGACCACTAACACAAGTGTCACTAATTCTTATGATGTTAGCTGCCTTTATTATCTGAAGTGTTAATTGCTGATGGTTCTTTTCAATTACGGTGCTATTTTCGAAGTCCGCAGTGCACCCACAGTCACGGCAGTGAATACCCAAATGTCCCGAGTTAGGTAATCGGGTGTTGTTGTTATGTTCCCTTTATCTGTCATTTATACATCTTCCAGTTTGTCCTATGTACTGTTTGCCGCATGAAAAGGGAAAGAAATAATTCACTCCTTCCGAGCAACGTATTATCTGGGGTTCTATGCTTTTCAGTGCAGCTGGTATTAGTTTTTGGTATGGCGTTAACTTTTTTACATAGGGCTGAAAGTTTGATGAGGGCGGGAAAGTCTACATCGATATCTGCGCGATTCCCAGTCTTCTTCAGGTTATGAGAAATGTTAGGAATGTAGGGGATGACTACCGGTCTTTGGTTACTGTATCTGTCGGGTGGCTCGCGGGATATGATTTGACCTTTTTTGATCTGGTGAAGGGGACTTTCGGCGACTGAAGTTAATAGATGTGAAGGATATCCCGCACTTAGTATCCCAGATACTTGTCCTGCGAAGCTTGTTAGGCCTGAAGTGCGGGAAGGGCTTGAAAATAGAGCTTTTTAAGCACTGATTGACTATGCCTCTTTTTACCAATTTAGAAAGCGCCGAATTATAACTTAGGAGTGTTTTTTTTGCCTCTCGGCTCATGTGACCAACAGACATGATGGGGCTGAAGAGACATTCTTAGGACCAGAAGTCTTAATGATCCTAGCTCTGGAAGCTCGTGTGTAATCTCAAAAGGGTTCAAACACGTTTTAAACTTGGCGAGCACATCGGGCACATGAATCGGGAAATTTGTTTTGTTGGCGTCCAGTGTGACACCAACGAAGGAGTTACACTTGTGTTAGTAGTCCATCCATAACGCGTACTGAAAAATAATTGTTATCTCTCGACTCTCGAAGGTAATGTGTGATAGATATTGATATTTGTTTTGTACAAAAGAAAATGTTGTGAGATATGGCAAATTTGATACTGGTAAAAGAAAAAGAAAGAAGACGAAAATGCAATTCGTGTAGTAATTGGAAGAAGAGTTCGGAACTGATAGGACGTATTTTTGTACGGCTCCTGCAAGATTAACCTAGCGCCCACTTCACTGGCCTGCGGGTTCCCTGCGGCCTTGGCCCTGGCCTCGGGCCAGACCAGCTCGGGTGGTGACCTATTACCATCGCCGCCGGAGGCTTCCGGCACAGAAATGTCCAGCCTCACCCAGCAACAGCCACCACCCGGAGCCGACGATTTCCCCGATGACAGACCTCTATACGGAACCTTTCACCCACAGCAAGTAAGCCTTCCACCATCTCAAGAGCAACCACAGAGACCACCGCCACCAAGTCTCGAACATACATTTAATGTATTAGCGACACTGATTCAGCAGAACCCCGCATTCCTCGAGGCACTGAATCATTTTATGGCGCAGTTCACACCGCCTCCGCATGCTGAACACTGCCCACCTCAACAAGTGCGGCAAAAGGAACCACGGCACCGGCGTCCATCGACACGTAGTAGTGCAAGATCTCGCTCGCCTAGAAGCGAAACAAATACGCAAGATGACACGACATTGTCAGAAGAGCATCGGCATATTCCGGATAGCAACCATTCCTATACAGCACGTTCGCTGACACCAGATGGCAACCAGTTTCCAACAGTCACCGCATCTCAGTGCCATGGCGGCCTTAACCAAGAACACAACACCTAAGTGCCAATGCAACATGGAGCGTCACCGCAAGCTGCGTCGCGGAATATGGAGGGAGATGACAACCAAGAGTGGCCGCTCCCGGGCGCAACATAACGAAAGAGGAAAAGAAACCCACTGACTCCGGAGGATGCGGAAGCGTCAAAACCAATTCCACAACCAACACAGACGGTTGTACTCCGGTCCATTGGAAGAAAGGCAGTGAATGACTTCACAGGGCAGGAAATCTTTGACGCTGTCAAGCAAACCGGCATTCAGAGCAATGAGCAGTACACTGTTCGGCGTAATGAAAAGGCAAATGCAATAGTCATAACAACACGCGACTTTCTAACATTGGAGAAACTTCTCAAGGTGAAGGAAATACGAAAGGGCACAGAAGTACACCAACTGCAGCCCTATAAGGCTATGGCAGGGAACGAATGCCGGGGGGTACCCTACCTCCCGAGTGAGGGAAACGAGGTGACCGCCAAGTCTCTACAGGCAGTCATTGTGTGCAAGAGTCGCAAAGTCGTTGCAGCAAGACCGATGGGACCCAAGTGGAACACCATCCTCGTGACATTTGAAGGCAGAGTTCTCCCCAAGAGAGTCAGCTGCATGAGCGAGGTCCTTAATGTACGCGAGTGCCGCCCACGTCCACTGGTGTGTTTTCGCTGCCACGCGATCGGACACAAGATGAATGTGTGCCCTAGGGACACTGCTCGATGCGGAACGTGCGGCTCCAAGCACGACGGCATGGAAGGGTGTGCGCAAACCCCAAAGTGCAGGGACTGCGGCGGTGCCAACGTAGCCACCAGCAAAGACTGCCCGCAGCGAGCGATCCCATCGCGGCGCAACAACCAAAAACCAACAGTAGGAAAGGATCAAGGACAGGAACAGCCTCGGCCAACAGCTCCTGCGCCACCGGCCCACTTAGGCGGCGGGACCTCATATGCAGCTAAGACCACGGGATTGATTGAACCCAAGACACCACCAGCGCATCAATCACAACAGGCCGTCATAGTGTTACAAACTGCACGCCCAGCAGGCAGGGTTCGCGCGACTGAAAAAACAGATCACCGCGCTCCCGGCGGCCATGCATATGCTCATTAACACGCATAATGCCAAGCACTAATCAACTTAACACAAACGCCAACCAACAGAAATTACCCCCCACACGTAAACACACCTCACGGCGTTCCAACCCATCCTCGAGGATACTTCAATGGAACTGCGGAGGGTTGCAGCCAAAGCTACCGAACTTAAAATTCGTCTGCAAGCACTAAAAGACCGCGCACCAGACGTTATCCTTCTTCAGGAAGTTAATGTTGATAAAATCAAAATTCGAGGATATAACACATATATTCAGCCGAGCATTAAAAGACGAACAAATAACTACGGTGTCGTAGCCACATTAGTCAAGAAAAACATTACACAAACAAAATTAAATTCCGAGACAGCGTGTTCAGACTACCGTGAGATCGTCTCTACGCGAGTCAAACTCGGAGATACTGTGTGATCGACATACACAATACATACATAAGGCCGTCTGTGAGCTCCAACGAGGCTGCTTGGATCAAGCAGCCTCGTTGGAGCTCACAGCGCGTGGGGATACCCCGACGAGAACACCCGGGGAAAGAGCATAAAAAAGCCTGCGTTGCAGCCAAGCTCAAGCTTTGCAACAGCCCTGAAGTACCCACCCGGTTGGCCCAGATACCCGGGCATAACGACACGTCACCCGACATAACCTGGGCATCACCGAAATTTAAATTTCAATGGCAAGTACAGTCGGACCCTATGGGCAGCGATCACCTTCCCATTTTTATCCAGCTCTCCATTTGCTCCTCCCCAAGACGGCGAGCAACCTTCACCAAGTGGGACAACTACCGTACCGCAATAGGTCGTCACAATAGCGTCCCCCTCGCAGAGCGCATCCAGCTCGCGCTCAAAGAGGCCCGCACCGAGTACCAGGTGAAAGAGGACACGACACCCCTCGACCTCCGTCTGGTCAAGCTGTGGGAAAAACGCCTCAAGGCGCTCGTTCGGTACAGGGCCAGGAAATCCCTCACAGACAAGATCTGCCTGAATCAGGCCACAGCCGAGGCCAAAAGATACACGATCGAGCTCTGCCGCACCACCTGGAGAGGGATGTGCGACTCTTTCAATGACAGGACAGGCTACATGAAGGTATGGCATGCGTACAAGGGACTCGCCGGCAAGACTAAAACCCGCAACACCGGGAGAAACCTAGCTCTGCGTCTTAACATAACCGAGGAACAACTTGCGGAATTAGCCGGGGAACAGTTCTTTCCTCAACAACCTACGCCGCCACCAGCCGAGGTCTACACACTACTGCCCATCATAAACGAACAACAGGGGGACGCACCATTCACTATGGCGGACCTCATTGACGCCCTTAGCTTGGCGAAGGCGAACTCTGCACCTGGTCCAGACCAAGTCACCATAACGGCGCTCCGGAACCTTCCGATGGAAGCGATGAACGAACTCCTCGACACATTCAATGCGGTCTGGATGGAAGGCGCAATGCCGGCGGAGTGGAAACGGTCCACAGTGATTCCCATTCTGAAGCCCGGCAAGACTCCACACGCAATAGCGAACCTCCGACCGATATCCCTCACTTCCGATTTAAGCAAGGTATTGGAGCGCATGGTCACCGGTCGCCTGCAATGGATCCTCGAGATTACGGGCGCCCTCCATCCCATGCAGACTGGTTTCCGACCTCAAATATCAACTCAAGACAGCCGGGTAATTATTCATCACTACCTCTACGAACGCCGCCTCTCCAATTTTCAGCCTCGGACACTCGTCGCCATCGACTTGCGAAAGGCCTTTGACTCTATCCCGCACTCCACCGTGGTCGCTACTGCACAGATTCGAGGCATACAGGGCCGCCCCTTAAATTTTATCAAAAACATTTCTACAAAATCGCACTTACCAGGTGGCGATCGGAAGTACAAAAGGGTGCTGGAAGGTCAACAGCATCGGCGTACCTCAAGGGGCGGTTCTGTCGCCGCTCCTTTTCAACCTCGCCTTGACCGATCCCACCCTAGCCCTTGAGGCCGTTCCACAGGTGCGTTATACCATTTATGCGGATGACGTCACCCTGTGGACGACAGCCGGACTGGGATCCGACCAGCAATACCACATGCAACGTGCCCTAGACATCGTCACCACTTTCGCACAAAACACCGGACTTGAGGTTTCTAAGAAGAAGACCTCGTATAAGGTAATTCCCGCAAAGCGCAAGAAATCACTAACAGACATTCATCTTCACGTGGAAGGCGCTCCCATCACTCAGGCAGACAGTGTGAAAATATTGGGTGTCCCCTTCGACCGCCAAGGAAGGGCCGACACATGGATGACGCACGTAAAAAATCAGTGGAAAAACGGTCTGACCCTCCTCAAAGGAATTACCAACAAAGTTTGGGGGGCTCAGGAAGACCAATTACGCCGCCTCGTGTGGCCTCTTCTTGTGTCAAAGGTTATTTATGGACTTAACTTTCAAAATCTAACTCAGACGCAGGAGACCACATTCGTCACAGTGAATCGGGCCGCAATGAGGATTGTCACGGGTCTCCTTCGCTTCACGCGGGTGGACAAGCTCGAACGCATCGCGCAGATGAATACCATTCAAGAAATCGCCGAAGAACAACGAATCAGCCAAGCCCTGCGCCTGTCCCGGACCTCCCAAGGCAGAACTATCCTGACACTGAGTGGGCGCGGCCATCTCATTGAAGGCCCATTTATGCCGACGTCTCCGCCCCCATGGGAAACGGAGGCGGTCACCGTCGCCAAACCAATTCCAAAAAACCAAGGGAACGACTCGCCGGGACGAAGAGCCACTCAGGCCTCTAACCACATGGCAGAAGTCCGCGGTCTCGGAGGGCACATCGAAGTGTTTTACACAAACGCGTCGCGCTCTGAGACCGGCCGCACGGCTATCGCCTTGTACTCCCCTACAAAACAGGACACGCAGCAAGAAATCACTGAAAACACGAAGAGCACGTGCTCCGCAGAACTGCGGGCGATCTTGATGGCGACTCAGGCAGCCATTCTGAAGAGAGCCAAGATTACAGAAACTCGCATATGTACAGATTCTCAAGAGGCACTCCGCGAGTTGCGTCGCACGGACACATGTAACACCGTGGTCGCACAGACCCGAACACTGGTGCGCAAAGTGAAGGACGAGCAAACGATCACTGTCGCGTGGCTGCCAGGCCACGAAGGCATTCCTGGGAACGAGAGGGCGAATGGGGCCGCGAGGGCAGAGCTACAAGCAACACAGCCCTCACAAGGCCCGGTTCCTCCGCTCAGTCCTCGGAAGGTGCTTGAGGACACTGCCGACTTTGATCTTTGCGAGGTCAAACGCGAAGAACGAGCAGCACGCAAGGCGCGCCTCACTACTCTCCTGCCGCCCAACCCTCACCGCATTCCGAGCAGCTTTCCGCGATGGGAGCGGGTGGCCCTCAACCGACTCCAAACGAAGACGGTGCTGACGCCAGACTGGCTGTGAAGAATCTACCATCCGACGGATCCAGACGACGTCGGCCCCGATCCGAACTGCGAACAGTGCGGCGTTCCTGCCACCTGCTCCCATCTCGTGTGGGACTGCGCGGAATCTGCGCCGGGTGGCGAGGCCGCAATCCGCAACCTCCCCTACCACATACGGCCTTGCTCCTACACAGAGTGGACCAAACCAACAACCGCCATTCTGAATGAACAAAAACTCACCTACACATCTCTCATCGGCTTTCTCCAATCCTCCGGGATCGGTAGGTTCCTCTAATCATCGTCATTTTCACTTCCCTTCACCCTTCCCCCCCGCCTACTCTGAGGCCTTCAGGCCAGAAGGCGGCATCACAATAAACGTTTTTACAATACAATAGGAAGTATTCACTGGCGGCCATAGCTGTGTGCACGACTGCTGAGCGCGTGCTGATGGCGAACTTCCACAGTTATTTTGTAACGTGCAGTTCGCACCCTCAAGATTGCCGGTCTTAGCAGCCTATTAATGTGGGCTCGTTCAGAGCATGCGCTCTATACATCACCCACAAATATGGCGCCCAGTGAATACTCCTTATACAAGTTGTAATAGACCTTATTCATTATTAGCGCCATCTCTCGGCGGCCACGGGTATTATCAGAGGCTCGGCGCCATCTTTGAGGCTTCGCCACCGACCCCGTCGCCCGCCGCCCGCCGGCCGCCGCAGTACGAACCCCTCTCCCCGCGTTGCGTTCGTGCACGTTATATTTTTTTTCGTTTGTATATTGATGGTGTTGGCCGCTCGAGAATAAGCTAAGAATATTAAGCTCAAGTTTGTTTTCAGAGGTTTCTCTAAGAATCTCTTTTTATCAAAATGAGCTTCATCCCAGCACCAGAGCAGGCCGACTCACGCGCACTTGTTTTAGAATCGTGCGTTAACTTGCCTGATCACCTGATTATGCCTGTTCGCACAAGGAGGATTTGTATGATATATTTAGCAGGGCTATCAACTACTGTGTGACAGTTTTTTTTGTTTGTTTTTTTTTGCATTTGCGGTTGCGGGTTTTAATAATGCGAGCAGTTCTTCTGCCAGTGCGCCTTGACCCAGCGTGTGCAGACCCTAATAGCTGAGTTCTATGATGGTGGCGTTGAACGTCTAATCTCGGTTCCCTGTAGTCTTAAACTTAGGAATATTGAAACTATAATTCCACACACGGACACACACAAAAAAGCATGGAATTAAGTTTATTACATAAAAGTTTATTCAGTTCCTTGGGGAGATCACCGAATGGTAGCTCAAAACATCATTATAAGGAGTGCGTGTGATACAGCACGAATTTACGATAGTAGTATTTTTTATTGCAGGTGAAAAATAAAAGCTACGCTGAAGATCTACACTAGCATACTCACAAGCATATGCGAGGCACAAAAGCGTAAAAGGAAATGACCGGAGTGTCCCCGCGGTGCAAGAACGCGGAATATGACGTATTAAAAAAACAAACAAAGAAACATACACTATTTTACGGAGAACCTGAACGTTTTTCTTTTATAATGATAATAATAATACTAACAAATAAATTCGGTACTTGCGCATACATACTTTTTGACCCCTTGAGAGAAAATGCATTAATAAACGTAAGCGACATTTTAATGTGATCCTGCGCGGTCATATAGAGTTAAATTTCGTGCTTACTCGCAATAGAATATGACCAGTGCTCATAAAAGTGGTCGCTTGCAGTATTGGCAACAAATAAGCAAGGCTTCTCCCGGAGCGCGAACCCGATCTGTTGGGAAGCGAGCAAGCGCGACTGTTCAACTCGCCAACAGGTCCAGGTTAGCAGTCAAGAGCCCGCTTTAATGAATTCGACTACATCTCGAAAATGTTTCTCGAAATGTGAAAGTCGCGTGATAATAATGATACATCGTGAAGTAAGCGGGCGTTCACCTTTGCTTTTAAGCACCGTTGTCTTCATCATTCATGTGCGAAACGAAGTTGCTACGTTGCCTAGCTCTTCTTCACTTTGCATCAGCTTTCAATCGGGCGTAAAATACCTACTTTAGCAAAAAACAAAAAAAAACAAGCGCAAAACAGTCTATCTGAGTGATGTTGACTGGACCTCGCCGTTAATCTGCGCGAGCGAAGCTACGATGCTTGCTAACATCGAGCTCCAAAAAATCACATAAAATAATAGATGCTCGCTGATGTTACATGCAAATATCATTAGCCCTTCATGCCAGTGTGGAAAGTGTCATATATTAAGAAAAAGTTTTGGAGCCCTGGAGAACTACACAACTCTAACGCGCATGTGCTCTTTTTTGCAGCATGAATAGTACAGGAGAGCGCTACGGCTATTCCAACGTTGGCTATAATACCTTTAACTCGAAAAGAAAACAGTACGATTCGAATCTTTACATCG
This sequence comes from Ixodes persulcatus, assembly GCA_013358835.2. Lineage (NCBI taxonomy): Eukaryota > Metazoa > Arthropoda > Arachnida > Ixodida > Ixodidae > Ixodes > Ixodes persulcatus. The sequence continues at coordinate 12,220 of JABSTQ010004578.1, read as the reverse complement.
GTTGTTTTTCATTTTATTTCCTTGTTGAATACGTAGCGGAACAGAGCAGTCGTGCGGTCGCTGCGCGTCGCTTTCACACGCCGCAAACGGCCACAGCGCTTTGCCAGTCGCCTCAAAGATGCCGTCGGAAGGAAGGTTGGCGCCACGTCCGACAGATGGCGGGCAAATCTGAATAAGGTCTATTCAGCGCGACGTGAGTGACCGTTTTTCTGGTGTGCGAGAATTTTCAGTGTGAGTGAGTTTACACTAGCGCTTCTCCTAAAATATGAATATCTAGAGTTCGTGTATTAGCCCCGTGCGCGACCGAAAGCGTCGCTGTGGTCGGCCTTCCACGATTGGCCGAACGCTGACTATGACGTTGGAAAGGGGATTAATCATCGACGGAAATAAGAGGAATGAAAGAACTTTAATTTTGACGGTGTTGGCAGTGCTCCTTTGAGAGCGCAATGATTTCAAGCTTCCACCATGCTAATAACAAACACCATCGAACTTGTTGTTTGCAAGGTAATGACGTCACAAGGGGGAACCACAGGAGGGCGCCACCAAAACATCTCGCCGCTAATAGGTTCCATACGGGAGCCAGAGTTGCGCGTCTGTTTTCCACGTGCCGCCGCGCCTCTATTCGCCGAGATCCGATCACGTGAGGAGCCGTCAAATGCCGTGCAGGAAAGTAGACGTTGCGCGCTCCCCGCCGTGCGTTCCCCTGCTTTTGAGAGCGCCGTTCGCCTCGAAGGCGCGGCGCCGCTATTCGCCGAATTCAGTCACGTGAGGAGCTGGATCAACATGCCGTGCAGAAAAGACGGCACTACGGGGATGGCCACCAGTGAATGCCGCCTTCGGCACCACGACACGCTTGAACGAGCAGGGAGTCGATAGTCTTCGCGCGCGATCGTCGAAGACCACTTAAGACTACGGCCACTAAAAATAAAATAACAAGCTGAAATCATCCACTGGGACGGTTGAAAGGGCAACATAAAAACACGGAGGAAGAAGTTGCAGTAGTGAAGCGAGTAAATGAGCTGCGCTTAGAGTATCGGCACTCTGTTCCCCAACATTTTTTTGGCGCCGACATTTTGGTGCTTGTGCAGGGTAGACGCGACTGCCGATCGTCATTATTCAAAAGTACGATTCCTCAGCATTAGATTCGGTCTTAAAAGGCTCATATATTATTGCATTGCTCTGTCGCGAACTGTTTAAACATTTGTGGAGGACGAAAAGGCGTTTCCTGTGATTTTAGATAAATCTTCAGATAACTGGCACCAGTGATTTTAAGACACAATATGAAGAAGTGTTGTTACTCTGAAGCGTAGCTTATTTAGTGGCACAAAAGCCACTAAATAACTTCTTAATAACAAAAGCGCAAATGACAAGGACAGAACACAGAATGAACAGGACAAGCGCTTACTAACAATGATTGTTTAATGCATGATAAGAGAAAGACGAAAATGACAGGAGATCTACTAAATTCAAAAGCTAGTTGTATTCGCACGTAAACTGTTTAAAAATATTTGATAAAAAATGAACAAAACTAAATTGAAAAAAGAGACGGATAGAAAAATAAAAAGAAAGAAAAGCAGCCAGATTAATAAAAAAGGTTGAGGTACCCTATCTCTTTCTCAGACAGTGAAATTGATGGTGTGCAAACAAAACCATAGATGAAGCCACGCGCTCGCGCCAGTAGCTTCGACAGCGTTGCACGCTAAGTATGAAACAGAGTATAGTAGAGTAGAAATCGCCTGAAACCACACCTCCTTCTCTTCGCTCATTGGAAGCTTGAGGCCCTTACGGATATGCAAGTGCTGGGACAGCCCTTGACGCACCCCCGACGCAATGTCGCCCCTGGCGACGCTCATCAAGGTCATCTGCATTTCGTCATCAACTGCACCTTTCTGTAAATCAGAGTGTCGAACCGAAATTTTTTTAGTTCGATTAGTTTTGGCGATTACAAGTTTCGGTCTAGTTCTCGTTCAGTTCCTGGAAGCAAACAAATTGACTAAAACCGGTTCGAACCGGCTCGAATAGGTTCGAACCCGTTCGAATGGCTAATTATTTAATATATTTTCCGCGTTTTTACTATTGGCGACGTGCGCGACCAAGAGCGTCGCTTCGGTCAGCTTTCCAAGATTGGCCAAACACTCCTATGACGACTATGGTAGGATGAATTCTACTTTTCTTAATGAAAATAAGAATAATCGCGGACTATCAGACTTGAAGGTGTTGGTTTAGACAGCGGTGACTACAAGCTTCCATCGTGCTTTTTACACACAATATAAATTGTTGCTGACGATCGATAATCCTTGTCGTGACGTCACGGAGAGGAAACATTAGAGGCAGCCACCAAAACATCTCGTCGCCTATAAGCACTATTTCCGCCCTGATACGAGTGACTAGGTATTATTTTTCTATCGGTCGTACAATCCACTTTTATTTAGAGGTACACAAAATAAGAAATTGCCTGATGTACTTTGGCCACAACAGTAAAAGAAACTCTAGATTAACATACAAAACGTGGTGTTTATACAAATCAAGATTCCTTTGTTCACCTCAGTCACATACATTATACCTGAATTGAAAGGTTGTCAAAAAGTGTTGTAGGTCTCATAAAATACCCATGATTGGTACAAATTTGCCCAGCAGTATTAAAAGGTTAATGTGCTAGATTTATTCACGTTTCACAATTTCTGCTCTGCTCTTGAACTAATGAATTAATACCAGTGCATAAAACTGTGAAATTGGCACCTCGTGACGATATATACCGGAAAATATAATTTACAAAATACTTTTCGCTATATATATGATAACGACGCAACTGAGCTAAAAGCAATATATTTTCAAAATGTCACGAGAGTTTTCGCACAAGCCCTTTCAGTCTACTTTTTAGAAACACAGAGTGGCAAACTGTCGTGTCTGTGAGTGGCAAGGAACTAGAAGAAGGGTAGTGAGCTCAGCGAGCGCTCACATTTGCCACACTCCGTGTCGACGGTTCGAGAGGGCGCCACTGAAGCATGTTCTGGAAAGGCTGTATGAAGCGGGCAGCCAGGGCGGCTTGCATTGCATTTGCTGCGCGATTAAACACTAATTCGGCATGACACTTGATTGTCCATGAACGACAGCGAACTCGGGGTAAAGATCAGTTGAGAACGGGAGACACTTTGCGCTGCCATACCGCCAAAGGGCCAAACCGCAAGCCAAAGCTGCTCGCCGAAGGCCTTCGAAACGCTCGGAATCAGTCGGATCCTCGACTGCAGCGCCGTCGCGTACATCCGAGACCTTTCTACGCTTGCGCCCGTCGGTGCATGATCCCACTACGCATTTCTAGTGTGCGCCACCTTTTCCACCACTTGGTGGCGGGTATGTCGACTGGCCATTTCTTGTTTCCGTACTTTATAAACTGCATTTGTATTTTTTTCTGATCTAAAATACTGAACAAAAGCTAATTTATAAATAACTGAAACGGCTTGCGCCCCTTATTTTTTGTATTTCCACTAAAAAGAAGCTTTTAGCGTCTCTGACCAGCAGTAAGCCCAGGACCAAAGACGTCATATTTCGCGCGCTTTCGGCAATGCGGGTCGCCCACGTAGGTGGAGGAGGTTTCTGCGTCGTCCGGTTAAAATACGCTTGGGGTTCGGGTGCCCGCTGGCTTAACCGAACCCCAAGATACGTGGAAACCGCAAAAAAGGTAGACGCTTAAATATGATTGCAGGGCCCCTTTAACCGGCTTGGAAAAACGGTGCGACCGGAAGTCGCTTGGGACGCAAGCGGCAGTTTATATCTGTAAACAGCAAAGTGTCTTTTGGCGACGTGCGCGATCGAAAGCGTTGTTGTTGTCGGCCTTCCACGATTTGCCGAATACTGACTATGATGTTAGCAAAGGTTTTCTCGAGAGAAATAAGAGTAATGCAAGAACTTCAATTTTAACACTGTTGATTTCAGAGCTCAATGATTTCATGCTTGCACCTTGCTAATTAAAAACACCATAGAGCTTGTTCACAAGGTAATGACGTCGCGAGAAGGAAAACATAGAAGGGCACCCCGAAGACATCTTTCCGCTATTACGAAAACATGACGAAAGAAAAGGAAATGCGCTGTACCAATACTGTTTATATATAAAAGGCTGGTTATATCACTCCCCACTCGTGCAACAGTAATCTTTACAAGGAAACGTATGCGGAGAGCGCAACGTGCTTAGCCTTGTTATCACGAGCATCTTATCGTCAATTATCTGGTTCGAATGCTTGTTTTGTGCTTTTTGTATATTGAAACGAATATTGTGTTGTACGTTGTATGCGTGATATGCACTTTTCGCGTCAATCGCTGGAGGTTCTTATTTTCGTGAAGACAACGGCACTAAAAGATTCCAAAAATTCAATCTATGAGTCATGTACTACCACGATCAATATGAGTGCGAACACCGCTCTGCGTGTCACGCGGTACTATCAGTGCCCCCAGTCGACTTCTCTTTGAAGTACACGTGCACCTTGGTTTGAAGACGTATCGTCTCTAGCGATCGCCGCACCACTCTACACTTCCCTGTCGTCTGCTAGCGAAAAATGGTCGGCGAAAGCGCGGAACTGTTCACCAATGAGGAAGAGCATTTTTTGCTAGCAATGTGCGCCCACAAAAATATTTGTATAAATATTTTTAGGGTCATCCTTTTGATTAGAAAGTTTTAGTAGACTTATTCCCCTGACAAATGCGTTCGACCTGCAAAGTAGTGGTCTGGTTATCGCACGATAACCCGCAGCGACACTGAACTTTATGCTGTGTCAAGTTGCTTATACAGTGCTAAGGAGCGAAAGGGTATTATTTAGAAGAATGGATATTTGAGCGAGTTGGTGGAAATTAATCATGGAAAACAGCGCGAGAAAAAAACGACGAGCACGTCCCTTCTGTTTCTTAACCTTTTCGGACGGCGCGTGTATCGCTAAAAAGCGCGTTAACCCCCCCCCCCCCCCCCCTCCCCGGCCTGCATCGACATTTGCCGGCTGCTCATTAAAAAGCTCTTAAAAGTTGCCTAGCAGACGGCGTTCGGAAAATCGGCGTTCGTTGCCATTGTGACGACGATGAAAGCAGACGGCCTTTATGCAGCCAAAGAACACTGTGGCGCAGTGATACGAGGTGCGTGCTGAGGCCCTTCCCGCATGCTTTTACATTGGCGGAACGCGAAAAAAAGAGTTCGAAATAAGGACTTAACGCAGAAGGCTGGTTTTCTCCAACGCTTCATAACTTGACAAGCCTTGCACGAAAACATGTTTTTTAGCGCAGTTTGGAGGTCGTTTTTTTTTTTTAAACAACATGGGTCTCAAGTATCAAAGTGCCGGCGTTTTTTGTCGATGAGGCAAGACACTTCAAAAGATTGAGTGTTAAGAAGCAAACACTGCCGTAACAGTTTTATGCCCGTAACAGCTAAAGGGTCCTGTGGTGCATGCACAGACGCGCGGACATTATTGAGCGCAAATACTTGGCACAATGGTTGCTAAGGAACCAAGCTGTGCATTCAAAATAACTTCACATCAAAGTTCGGAACAAGTTAATGACAAAGCGCGCAAGGTCTGCATCTTAGTAAGATTTAGATTGGTGGCTGATAATAAGTCAGCAGCCACACCATATACTTCCAATACGAATTGCAATGCACAGTCATGGTCAAAAATAATTACTAACAACCAAGCATCGATTGAATGATACCTAAGGTGCCACATGGCGGCGGATGTGGGCAGTGTTTAAAGGGCAACTCCACTGCATTTTCACAATATTTGGCTTATGATCTCTTTCGTTGGAATCAGCGACCCTGAATCACGAGATATAATTTGTTTTTCGGTAGTGTGTATAGTTTTGCTGATATCGCGTATCCAAGTTTCGTTCCGGCGGCAACGGCGAAACCGAAACTGCTGGCTCAGGCAGCTTGGCAGCACTGATAATGAGCGGCGTGTCGACGGCATGGCGTAGATCTTCTCCAACGCTTCTGACCGGACGCACCGACACTTCCGGCTCAGACGCACGTGGAGTCTCAAAACAGAAGGTAATTGCACAGTTTATTTTCTCCTGCTTCACTTCGTAAATGTGCACCGAATAAAGTAAGTTTTAGTGCCGACCGAAAAGCGAATCCGACTGCTATAAATATGACGCGGTCAGTGTCGGCGCTGCGTGATTGTATTAGTTTCTTGCTTGCGGACTAAGAGCAAGAGAAATGATAGAAGACAGATGGTATGCACATGCGGTCTAAGTTGTAAAAGCTAAGGTGCCTTTATGTGCACGGTAGTTAGATGAGTTGCGACCTCCTGCGACCGGCCTCTCGTGCTAGAGCAGATGTCGAATGTATGCGACAAGCGACGGCACCGCATTGTTCTTCAAAGACGCGTGTTTCTTGAAGAAACCTGCAGCAGTCAACAGCTGCAGATCCCATGTGTAGCTGTCTGGTGTAGAGTGCTGGGAGCAGAGCTCCTCGTTGGATCTCTGACTCCATAGGTCTTCTGAAGTATATCCGGCGAACGGCACACACCCACCCCATGTGCCTCTTCCGGTATCTTGGGAACTGGTGGGACCGCAGCTCCGGCTTGCGCACCGGATCGCTGGCGCAGCCCACAGCACTACAAGTCGTGCTCAGTATTGGCCAACGGAGTCCTGTGAGTCTTTCCGAATCCACGAGAGGCGCGTGAGCGAGCAGCACCGTTTTGCTATCTTCCGCGCGGTCGCGGAAGCTGTTTTGGAGTTAAATGAACTGCCACGCCTCAAATAAAATAGGAGAACACAGGATAACGCGGTAAGCAACTCTTGCCCTCAGCAGAATCGCATAATACCACAGAAAACGAAGCGTCCGCGGCGTCTGTGCGAGAGCATAGGATGAAATCTACGTCATTGCCCAGTGTTGCTTCACTAACTCACCTGGTGTCAGCCTTGCTCACCCGCTGGCGGGCCACTAACACAGTCGGTAGAACATTAATAATATTGGTTTTGAGCGGGAATGCTGCGTCGGTTTGACGTGATATTTTGGGTAATACCGGATTTTGACCCTCTAAAGCGATATCAGCCATTTCTAGAGGGTCAACGTTTTGAGCGAAGCTGCCCTTTAAAAAAAAAAAAAAAAAAAGAAAGGTTCTTCTGTTTTTTTTTTTTTTCTGATTCCGTTAGCATTAGAACACTTGTTTTGACGAAAACCTGGTGGTGTCTTTCGTTTCTCACTTTTCGCGTACGACGCTCCCATTTGTCCAAAGCGCTGACGAGAGCACACGGAAGCCTCTGCCTCTCTTCCCGGCGCTGACTAACACCTCCGGGTTTTCGGCAAAATGAGCCCTTTCGTTTTCGGCAAAGTCACGCGCAGAGCTGGCGCGGAGCCAGAGAGGACGAAGCGCCGTGCAACACCTCCTAGGTAACAAAGCCGTAGCGCGAAAAGAAACAGCGGCTGAATCAGAGAAGGCCAACGCTGGACTCAGATTGGAAAAGAGTGCTGCGTCAGCGCTCGGCTTCGCGTCAAGTTTGGGCTGTGCCCAGCATCGTCCTTATCCGATGACGTCATCTCATTCAGCAACTATGATTTTGTTATCTACGAGGCGCTGCGGTGCGGTGAAATGAGGGCGTGCTCAGTTGCCGCTCAGCCCTGTCGCAGGTTGCTCTTCACTCTGGGTTTCCGTAGCAGCGGTGAGTGGGCTGTGATGTGTGTAGTTAAAAATATGGATGAGGTTCACTGCACGGGAGATATTGATGCGGTTCCCTCCACGATTGGTGTGGATGTGATTCTTTCCACGAGTGATATGGGTGACCGTATCTAAGAGCGTCAAAGTATTTTGACAGGCAGAGTACAAAAAGGGGGGAATTCCGGGAAGATCCATTGGTGGATTCTTGGTGAATCTGTTAGAACGACCATTGGGAAACGCCACACACGTCCCTTTTTGGGAATTGCGCAAATACTCACACCGTAACAAGGCCGAAAAGAGGCAGCAAAAACTAGAGAAAGCAAAAGAGGAATTAAAAAAAAATAATGAAGGGACAGCGTTAGCGTTTTCCAAATGGGGATGTGGCCGGAGCTTCCAAGGGACTTGCTAACGGAATCTTGAAGAATCGACCAATGTATCTTTCTGTATGTTATTAATCTCGACAGATTTGATTATTGTGATTCATTGCCAACAGCCCTGCCTTTACGCTCTGCTCTTGAATGGTCGGCTGCGAAAATGGTGCCACTCTATAGAAATGGTTGGCAGTGTGTCGTCTTATGGTGTGGCCTCGGGAGCTGCGTATTTTATTGACAAATCCCATTTAGTCCGTCAAATGAAGCCGTTATACATCTGCTTAGAATTGGCGTCGTTCTCCAATCCTCAAATGGCACTGCGACTTGTGTGCTACCAATGAAATTGCAATCATTACGTAGCAATAAAGAAAGACCTCAGTTGAAGGAAGAAAAACATGCATTTTGACCACTCTGCACAACAGATGACACGGCAAATTTTTGCAAACTTTCGTTTCCACCTAACCACTGACGGCCCTTTGTTTATGAAGGATGCGCCTACCTTAGAAACGGCGAGTTTCGTGCCGGGTGCAGACCAGAGTGAAGATAATGCCAATGCGAGAAACGCCGGTAATAATCTCAGGAGAACCGCCAGCAAGTTACTCTAGAAGGTTCTGCATGCTCAGGAAGGAACGCGCACCGCTGTTCGTATTTCTTATGGCACTGACTGCACACTGAAAGGACAAATATGTACTGCGTTATGCCCGTTAAAGACCCCAGGCTAGCGGTTGTACCGCACTGGCTAAATTGCTCATCTACAGCTGGGAGACTCGTCGTCCGTTGAGGCAGACCACGTTCTAGGCTGTATAAACATACACACAACCCAATTATTATTAGGACAACAAGGGGGGATCGGTGGCCGAGTGGGTTAGCGCACACCAGCTCGGAGCACGTGGAGCGAAAGCTCGCGCTGCAGAACCCAGGGTTCCTGTGTTCAATCCCCACCCCTGCCCGTTTCGATCTGAATGAGCATCGTTCCGGCGTGCGGTCGTGTATCACTACTGCGTGGTGCACGTTAGAGATCCCAGGCTAGCGGTTGGACTGCACAGGCTAAATTGCTCATCTACTGCGAGTGACTCGTCACAACTTTAAAATGGCTGACCAACGACTTACTCTATAAATATCCACACAACCTCCAACTAAGGACAAGAAGCGGGGAGCGTTTTTTGGGTGTCCAGTCCCCGTGTACACTCGTTGCCATCTGCCGATGTTCGTATGTGACTGCACGCTGGAAGCTTAGGAGACGCAAAAGTGTTGTCAATAGCATAGAGAGCTTATGCTGGAGGAGGGACAACTGAAAGTTCTTCAACCTATCCGGGACTGCATAACGAACCACGCAAAATAATTTTTTGAATACATAATTGCAGTTTCATGTACTTGACTGAAATTCCTTGCGGTACCTGTTGTAAATTGGAAAAAAAAGAAAAATACCACGAGAACAGGGCAGGGCCTACGCAGGTCTCCGGGAGCAAACAAGATCTCACATTCTGAAGAGGGCGGCTGCCGGCGTGCAACGGGACCAACGCGCCACCGCCGAAGGAAAGAGGCGTCAGAGTCGGATGAAAGTTCGAGCCACACTGTTTATTCTAAGGGCCGCAGCACCCTCGGGTCAGGGGGGGATGCGTTGGTCGGTGGCGCCATCTAGGTAGTGTAGACTTCACAAAACAAAAAATGAAAAACTACTCTATCATTAGGCTGGTTTAGCCTAGTTTTGCCGCAGGTTACAGACTAGAGCGAACAGAGAGAGAGCGCTGCGACTTCCAAGTATGCGTACTCTTCAGCGCAAGCCAGGGCTGCGGTCGCGCCCGCGGTTGCCTTGGTTTACGCTATGCTATAACGTTTTAATGTTTCGATAGCCGGACTGGAGTAGTGTTTCTAAGTTCACTTGGCTACGCGATTCAAAATAGGGTTTCATGTCTTTCCATTTTTCATTTCAAGATATAACAAAATAAGTATGCTTTCGTTATTCCGTAAGATGTCGATACATAAAAGTATAATATTTATTTTACGGTAATGCACGAACACACTATTTATCGATGCTAGGTTCATAATAGTTAGTTTTTGTTTTGTGTTTTTTTTTTCAATTTTATATTGTCACTTATGACAAGTGATGAGGCGGCGAATGACTGAGTAAACTGAATCGTTTAAAGGGACCATGAAATGACCTTTTTACTTTTGCCAGATAACTTTTACATTAAACATTTAACGTTCACTGATTGCCGAACAGGCATCCGTTTTCGTCTCGGTTCGTTAAATTCTACACAAAAAAATAATGAAATATCGACTTTTTCTTTCTCTCCAACTGACCGCAAAACAAGTTGTGGCGTAATTTTGACGGTCGTGACGTACGCTGGGACAGGAACCGGAAGTTCTCTCGGCAGTAGGAGAGTGGGAGCGTTAGCGGCGGCGAGTTGGGGGTGCGCCGGTAGGTTTTGCTGCGCTGATGTCAACGACGTATTTTCTGAATCGACGCCTCTCATCGCCGCGATAGCCATGGACACATGGCAGCTGTACGAAATTCAATGAGATATGTTGCGCTACAGCGACAGCATGGAACTAGTCTCATACGCCGGTGTGCCTGTTGGGAAGTGTGGCGAGTCTTCCGGTGAAAACTCCAGAAGTCAACCCATGGCTGTCATTGTTGGTAAAAGGCGGTCCGTGTCAGTCGCTTGCAAAGCGACGTAGATGGAAACAAATCGCCGCGGCGTTTTTCACGGCCTCGGAGATGCAGGAGCGAGTCGACGCTAAAAAAGATACGTTTGAACTACGACAGTGTCAGCAAGAGCCACGTAAATACCTGTTTACACTCTGAGCGGACGCGCGCGTTTGGTAGAAGTGCTGTATTCGCGCTGTTGGTGAGCGCTTCGGGACCGATCTTTTACGATTGCAACTCGATACTGACGCGGCACTCGGCAAAAGAAGGTTGGCCCGGCATTGCACGTAGCTCCCAGGAACTTTCTTAGCTCGACAGTGACGTGCAGTCGTGTCAGAATAAAAAATGGCATACTAATAACAGAGTGTACATACCGTGTTACGAAGGTAATCAATACGGCGTTTATTCGAGCTCTATATCACACAAAACAAGGAGATAGAATCGACGAGAGTTCCTTTTCGACGACAGTGTTCGTCAACACTGCCTCGGAAAACAAGGAGATGACAAGGGGAAGAAATTAACCTCACCTGTTAATCTAAAATTGAGGTCAGCGATCAAACTATAATACGGGAAGGGTCCATAAGGGTCGCGCGGGCATATTCTATTCAGCACGCCAGCCGGCCGTGGACAGACTGTCTTGGCCAAGTACCGTCGAAGCAACGCTGCGCCGAGTCGGAGTGCCTGCTAGGCCTATATTCTGCGCAGCTCGCTTGGTCGGAGTCGGTGGATTCGTGACCGTCGTAGCTTTTCTCGGGTGTTCGTGGATCCAGCGTTCTTGTTTGTCGTGGTCTGTTTCAAGTACTTTTTTTTTGCTGCTTGAAGTCGGGACGCGCGAGAAGAACACATAGAAAAATAAACGTTCGTTGGTCGTCGCGACCAAGCGACGCTGTCGGCCATGCTGATTTGATCGTAAAAAGTGCGTAAAGGCTGAACTCCATGGAACGAATTATGTGACGAATAACTGGCGAACGCCGCCCGACGGCACGCTCGCTTTGCGCGCGACGTAGCAGGCACTGTGTTGATCCCATGCGCAGAGCAAAAGCCGCCGGGCAAAATTCGTCGGTTTTTCGCAACATATTCGTCGCATGGAGTTCCTCCGGAGCTGGCTCTCAGCTTCGTTTACCACACGATAGATGGCGCTTGGCTCTCAGCATTATCAAATTTGGCAATTTTCGCCACACATCTCTAATTATGCTACAAAATGTAGGTCTGAATATTAATTAACAAAACGTTTTAGGAAACATTTGCCGGCTATTTATTGTTTATGATCGCGGTGCTGGTGAGGTAGGCGCTTACCCAATAGGCGACGTGGATTCGGCTGACGTGCTGCAGTTCTGCGGATGCATAGCAGTGAAACGTCAGAGAGCTTTCGAAGGAAAGAAGGCGCAAAAGAGTCCAGTTTTCTTTTAAAAGTTCTATAGCAAAGAATTTTTTTTTTGGCTTCCTATTTTTGTGTTTTTGTGTTGTTTTTTTCACACCTTTTACGGCGTCCGGTGGGTGAAATTCGATTTCAGAATCGTTTCATGGCCCCTTTATTGGGCGAACTTGTGCCCAACATAATAAGAGGA
>JABSTQ010004577.1:0-28155 GCA_013358835.2 Ixodes persulcatus | reverse complement strand
GTCTTCCATTCACGCGGTTAACATTCACGATCCTCCTGTATCAGCGTGAGCGTACACATTCCACAGGCTTTAGGCCATCCACGATTTATTTTATATAGAGTTCTTTCTAATAACATTTTTAACTGAAAAGGCAGCTGATAACGTGTTGCGAGCGGAGAGAATCGTATCTTATTTACAAATCCGGGCAGGTATTAATGAAGATCCCGGCATAATGTCATCTATGCATGCAGTCTACCTTAATGAACACCCTGGAATAATGACGTCCATGCACGCAGTTAACACATCTTGAGCAGTCATATCGGTTTAAAAGTCCACAACCTCTCCTCGTCTTCCCCGTCTTGAAGTTTATTACGTGAAAAAAAAGGGATATGTATGTGCGTGTGTGTTGTTTTTTTACGCACTGAAGAGGCGGCTCGCGCACCGCTCGTACACCGCTTGGGGCAAGTTTTCTCGGAAGCTGCAACCGTTTTTCTCTTTTCTTTTTTCTTCTTTTTTGTTTATTTTCCCTCTTTCAGCGAGGAGGTCCAGAACCACCCCTCGTCTTCCTTGTCTTGAAGTTCATTACGTGAAGGGGGGATATGTATATGCGTGTTTTTTTCACGGATAGAGGGGGTGGCTGGTACACCGCTCGGACACCACTCGAGACATTTTTCTCAGGAGCTGTTTTTTTTTTTGCGAGAGTTTGCCGCTTGCTGTTCTTGTGGCTGCCTCTCCTCCTCCCTCCCCCACCGCTTTGCTTCAGTTGGATTTTCGACATTGTGCGAGTTCTTTCACCAGGGTCAGGTTTACGCGGGGGGGGGGGGGGGGGGGGGACGCCTGCGTCGGGAGATACTGTCAACTCTTGAGAGAAACCAGATGTTTGGAATACCACGTGACGTGGTCAAGGAGCGTCAATCTGACATCACATGTACCAGTCTCGAAAAAGGTCTGGGTCAGGCCGAACCGTCGACCAACTTTACCAATACTATGTTTTAAAAACTCCAACAACCGTCTCCGGTGCGTTTTCTTCCGTTTATACTTTTCGTCATCCTGCGCTTCGTTTTTCTCTCTCTCTCTCTCTATATATATATATATATATATTTGTTAAAATGTATCATCAAGGTTCAGTACATCATAATAACTAGATTGAGCGCTATAAATGTCCTCGCTGCTCTACATCTCTGCCAACAAATTGCCCCGTAGCTCTTTCGATATTGTTGCTTCCACCTGATAATATTATTTACAGATTTGTGGGGGGGGGAGAATTTGATCTGGGTTCCCAGTAAGCTAGGGCTCGCAGCTAGGTTCTCTATAGTAAAGAAAGGCTTGCAGCTAATTTCACAGTTCACACTATTTTTTTACAAGATTAAAGTTCGGCACGTAAGATAGTCACCATTTTAACATGATTTCTGGCGTTGAATTTTACCGTTTTACTTTTAAAAACCTTCATTTAAATAAAGATTGTTGATTCCCGTTACTTATGCAATATTAATGTGCTCGCCACTTAAACGGAAAAAGTATGAAGCAACGCGCCAGTGTAATCAACGCTACCAACAGCTATTTTCCCCCATTGCATTAAATAAAATTGAATATTGATATAATTGTGCTAACTTATAAATTAGTAAATTAGTATAAATGAGTAAATTAGGCACAAATGAGAAAATTAGGCTTTTACTCAAAGTTTGTGACTTCCTCACTCTAGCATATAAATTGTCTTGAGAAGAAGTAACAAGAAGTTTCACGTGGGTGTTACTATCTATTTTGATGCCACAGAATACGGCAGCTATAAAAAGTGGCATATCAAAATAGACGATGCAATGCCTAAAATAAAAGTGCATTACAAGAGCAGCCACACATGTCACACTGCGATTAACAGAGGCCCCGGGAAAAACGGCACGCGGACCACAGTGCGGCATCAGCTCAGCATTTATGAAGTCAGAGTATTGTGTTGTTTGCTTTGCAATTGAGGAGAAAACCTCCTAACGCGTAGAAAAACTCCGGACAGTATTTGGAAGTAGCTGGGGCCCTTATTATATTTGTTTTATAAACGGTCTTTAGTTTAACGTGAACATGAACAGCAGGGGAGTCGAATGCTTTGGCTTGCTTAGTGGTAAATCCTTACCGAGGAGCCAACCCTGTATGGAATATCTCATCTTCCGTACATAACAACTCACTCTTAGGTGAAAAATAAGTCGTGACTTAGAATTTTTAAAGCATTGTTTATTAATCTTACATTATATTATACACGGATCTTTAATCTAATACTCCGATGAAACACTGTCTGCATAGATTTGAAAGAGTTAATTTAATATTTTGAGTCATTTCCTTTAGTTATGTTTCTTTGACCAATCGGCAAATTCAGTCACGCAGTTGGGACTACTTCACGTACAACAGACACTACAAAACAAATGGGCGATGTACCAACAACTTTTCTAGATTTATTTACAATGCTAAATGCCAAACGCATTTATGTAATCATATAAAATATCATGACTCTAATTACTTAATGGCTACGCAAGGAAAACTGGCCGTTCATGAAAACTTCTTGGCTGCGATATCCTGTACAGTGGCGCACGATATAAAAAAAGCTAGGTTAACACCGGGCTCCGGAGACCTCCAGTGCTATCTAAAAGCTTCCAGAATAATGCTGATATATCATTGATGCTATTGTGTGCACAAGCAGCATTTTAGCGGCCGTTCGATTTTTGTCGTAACTCCCATTCAGTCAGCCGCTGATTCTTGAGTCAATAAAGATATCAGCGCCTTTTTTTACCACGTTTCCTGCATTACAATAGAAAAGGCCAGAGATCTTAGAGTTTAGAAAGCAGTGTTTGTGTATTACGTGATAATGCCACGGAATAAAAACGATAAATGGCTTCTATATAACTTTAGAGAGCTGAACATAAAGGGGAGACGCAGACTTTGAGAAAGAGTTGTGCTCGGTGAAATAAAATTAAAATTGCGATTATCATTTGTTATTCCTAGTACTTATTTTCAAACGCCCAAAAACTGATCGCTCAAGTGGTTTCAACCAAGCTTGATTTTACCTTTTGTCATGAAGCGCCTCTACAATCGGAGCTGAAATCAACATTACCTCAGCGACAGCCAGTCCAGAGGGGGGAGCGTAGGCAGGAATTGAACATGTGCTAAAGCCTCAATAATGGTGAGCCTTCTTACATTATGAATAGTGCGGCATGCCTCCTAGGCCCCATGCCCACCTCGGCTTTTTCATATCATCCGCTACTCTACATACCCAGTGCGTTTTGAATCGTGTACATCAACTAGATGTGAAAAATAGTCTTGACAGTACTCAATTTAAGTTCTCACTTCAACGACATCGTCTGATGGAGGTCACCAGAATGCAAACGCTACGGAATAAGAGCCAATGCGCATAATCCAGTTAGCTCATTGATACCGCAGTGGACAAGAAAGAGCAAGGTAACGTGTAATTCACGTATTCTCCCATAAATGATTCAGTCTTCAGACGGCGGTTCGGCTGAGGGGTTTCTGTAGAATTTTAAGCAAACGACAGGAATGTTGAACAGTTCTGTACATGGACAACCTAATTTGACCTACACTTGCTTTGACCACTATGTCACAAGGAAACACACGGTCCCTTAAATTCGGTTCTGAATTAACTACCTAAATTAAAATAGGACGAATTTTATTAACTGCTTTTACTCACGCTGCACTCTTGGTCGTATATTCACACTAGTAAAGCCATTTGAGTCTGGTTTTTCGGTATTGTTAGCATTAAGCTACTGTTACTAATTAAGTTATGCCTTAGAACTAAGATTTAAAAAAATATATATTCTTTCCAATAGGTTGTTCTCCCTTAGGTTGTTTTTACTACATCAGAGCACTATAGCATTGAAAATGATATATTGATGCTACTACAGTCATAACACAGAAGGTATTTCTTACAAGGAATAAGACCTCGACATTTCTACCGAATCTCTTTGATGGTAGCATGTGTCCGACCGGTGGTTTAATATATACAAATTGCTAGGGCAGCATCGTAGAAGGCATAATTACACGCGTCTAAGCAGGACCGACAGAGGGAGGTCGAAAGATGGTTGTAAGTTTTAAAGAGCAGATGGCTTAAAACAGTTCTTGAAACCATAAACACGCAATTAGTTGCAGGGTATCAACTCCCACTAACATATTATCACGATAAGTAATGTAGATCAACTAACACTAAAAACGTAGCCGCTTCGCATATTTCAGTGCAACTCTATATAGATCATTTCAAGGACTACTAAATGATAAGCTTCCTCTAAGCATCACAACTAGTGGATCAGCAGGCTGGCAGGTTTGCCACTAAATTCCACAGACGCTTTCAGCTTGGCTCGTCACGGTCGGCAACCGATAACGGAAGAAGAGCGTGTGTCAAGACGACTCCGAAGAAAGAAACGTGGTAAACGCAATTAATGTAACTAGCTAGATAACTGTTATTTAACCAATTCGAAAACCAGCAAACATGCATTATTACTAGACGTTTTAATGTCTGTTCTAGCATTGACACCGGCGTTATGGCGGTGTAAAGAGACGAGGTGTTGTCATTTCTGTGTCCTGGGAAGATATAGTAAATGTTGTCGCAAACACAGCTTCTGAACGTTTTCAGATTTCTCTAAGCAATTGGAAGTGCATTCTCTACATTTGGTAGTAAAATGAAAAAAATGGCAATCACGTACTCTTTTGACTGTGTGTGTGGGTATAACAGGGACGAACCAAAATGTTCAACATTTGTCTCGCTGTCTCCTGTGTCAGGCTAAAAAATCTTTGACCTGATTGAGTTGGACGACATATCTGCTTTGGATGATTGTTATGTCAGTAAATGAGTGTCTGATTCCACAATCGTATTCACTGCGAATTGTTTACGCTTTGCGTGAACAGACTTCCAGATAAACTGTACTATCTCATGATGTGTCAAGGATTTCGACAAATGAACTCGGTTGTGATATTTTGTCTCAGTGAGATACATTGCTATTGTTCCCTGATCAACGTTGATATTACGTGCGTATTGTGTTTCGAACTGTGCCCAATTCCGCATTGCATTTTGGGAGGTTGAACTGCCTCTAAAACACTGTTGTAAATGTTTGTATATTTCTGTTCAATAAAATGGTACGTTGTGTTTTAAATTTTGCTCGTGGTGATTAACAGTGTATCTGGGATGTCGTTTTTAATGTTGACAATGTTAGACTGACAGGTTGTTTGTATAACAGAACGCATGTAGCCCTAAACTGTTTTAATGATGCGGATGGAATTTATTACTTTACTATATTCACTCGCTTGTTGAAGTGACCTTTGTTGCGACTGGCAATCGTAGTAGAAAATTGCAAGGAAAAGACTTTCAAATTGTAAGTATTTAACGTGAAAATGTCTACATTGTTTAGGCATCACACATGGGAAAGATACTTGGAAAGCAGTAAATATTTATTCTTATCGACGCTACCGCTTAATTGCGCGAATGTATTTGAGACAGAGGCGATGTAATAGAATTTGTAGTGAATTGCATTAAAAGGAACAACACAAGTTGGTCACACTTTCCTCACAAATGTAGGCATTCTAAAAGTACCGAGTGAACATATTTTCAATCTTCTATGTTAGGCGTAGCATTTTAGGGTTCCAGAGTCCGCAATCATATTTTAAGATATGATTTATGCTAGTGCGGTAATAATTTTGCGGTTCACACGAGCAGCAACCGGAGGACTTGAGGTCAAGTTGTCTCTGTGGTAGCGGTCAGATCAACTGTGAGCTAAATATATGGATGCACACCCCACGCGGCACGGAATACCTTCTGAAAGGCTGCGAGTGTGAGACATATAAGAAATGGCTTCGCTGCTTCGTGACTCCAAGCACTACCATGCCATGGTTACATTTTGAAACATTCACATCCGGCACCAAAATGTGTGCTTCAGCTCATTGTACTACAGAGCACACTGGCATTGGTTTCTCGCGATAAGATCAGTAATCAACCCCAGTCCAAAGTAATAATCCCACTTCCGGTACAGGTGCTATGCGGAGTGGAAGTTCGTCTGCTTCTTGCACAACGGTTGCGATGATGTCAGAACGCCGAGCTCTTATTGGCTGATTGAAAAAAAAAAAACGTAGGGAGACCTCATGGCATCTAGCATTGAGGTCTACCCACTATCGTTCCAATCAAAGCCAATAAGAACTCGGCGCCGTTCTGACATCACCGCAAGGCCTGCGCTAGAAGCAGACTACTTGTTCTCCGCATAGTTATTGACAACTTAAGAAACACAGGACGTGTCGAGTCTGGAGCATCTTATTATCGCTCGGTAGCCAATCCGATGGCGGCATCACTCCCTATAGTCATTGCAAAATGCATGACTATAGGCAGTGTTCACCTACAGCAGGGGTGGCCAGAGTAACATAGGGTTAATGCCGCAGACAAAGCAAGAAAAGTTCAGAGAGCCTCAGAGAAAAAGGGAGGGAGGGTGGAGTTTAACATGAAAAGTTATCTGGGAAAGAGTGTTTTCCAGAGGTGACGCGCATGTTTTTCGACTACAACAACAAACACCATGCAGGAGAATAGGCAGCCACTGCCCCTGATGCCCGTGATGCGTATACAGTTTGACATTTTCCCGGGAACAATAAAGGAAACAGGGTCACTGGACATATCTATATGTCAAAAAGCAGTCCAGCTCTATGGACATACGGAGTCTACTATAAGGCTGCCAGGATTGTGGGTTTCTTTTTTTATTGCAGACCTATTTTCGTCTCGAGAACACGAAAGAGGAAACTGGGCACGCTTATCAGGGAGCCGCGAGTCGCACTTGGGCCCGTGAAGAGCGGCATGTGGCTCACGAGACGCAGTTTGGCCACCCTTGACCTACGACTTATGTGCGGGTTGCGCGCGCTGCATTCTGGGTACATCGCCATCTTTGGGTCCGAGAGCAGACAGCGGCAGCTGCCGCTCCCGAGTGGCCGCACCAGATCCAGCGGCACTAGGCCAAGAATCTTTCTATTGTTTCGGTAAAACCGAAATTTGCAGAGCAAGTGTTGTGTCGTGCGTGATGGTCAACTGCCGCATCAAGTCGCAATCAAATAAGAAGAAAATAAGAGAGCAAATTTGTGGACTTTTCTTCAAGATCCAGAGAGTCCGAACACACGAGTGCGAGAAAACACGGTCGCTCTCCGTGAGAAGGAAACGGGAATGGCTTGCGCGCGTTAGCCGCAAAGACCTTCACGAAGACGTCGTCAAGTACCGAGTGTGTTCAAGGCACTCCGTCTCGGGTAAGCGTCGGCACCGTTTGCTTTCTTCGGACATCAGGGGTAAGATCTCCACAAAACTTTGGTAAGATCTCCACAAAACATCGAATCTTTTATACCGGGAAGACGTGAACGTTCCGCGCCGGCGTCTGCAACAGTAACTATTCTAAAAGAAAAGCCTAAAACAAATGGCATCTGGCACGTTATTTCATCAACGCTTTATTATGTTTTTTCCCTCAAATCTTTTTTTTATACGTGAAGGCCTGCGTGTGTGGCGCCGGCGTCTCCAGCATTAGTGAAACATATAATAGCGCAAAAAAGACAAGGGCAAGAAGTATACAGGACAAGCGCTGACCAAAACTCAGTAGTCTGCGCGGCAAGACGGCGAAATGAACGAAAGTTTCCCTCAGCTACACAGTCAGTGTAATACGTGTAGCACAGGACACGCAACAGGTCATAGGAGAGACGGACTTGGCGCCAGAGTTCGGACCTCAGTCGCCTTTGCTACTTGTCGTGCAAGACTCATCTCGTTTTGCTTGAGGAAAGGACTGGTACCCGCGGAAGTATCTACTCTTTTTGGATTCGTCTGACCGTCCTTTGGCCACGTCAAGCGGATTTCGAAGATACTGAGGTCCGAACTCTGGAGCCAAGTCCGGCTCTTCTATGACCTGTTGCGTGTCCTGTGCTGCACGTATTGCACTGGCTGTGTAGCTGAGGGGAACTTTCGTTCATTTCGCCGTCTTGCAGCGCAGACTGCTGCGTTTTGGTCAGCGCTTCTCCTCTATACTTCTTGTCCTTGTCTTTTTTGCGCTATTTTATGTTTAACTAAGATGAACCAACTAGCCCAACAACGTACCCTACTAGTCTGCAGCATTAAATGTACAAACTTTTGGCCTACACTCGGTGTGACCCCGGAGGTGATCTGCCAGAACCAAGACACAACGGCTTCGCTGTAAAACATATAGCAGCTAAAACAATGACATCGTAGCACCGCCAATGCCAAGAGCTCGTTCCGGGAGACACGCTTTCACGCACTCCGGAACAAACAAGGGACAAGCATTCGCAACCGACCAGAGAGGGGTGACTGCGTCTCTGGAGAGGGCACCAATGTGGAGTCGTTGATAGCCACGAGCAGAAAGCGCGTTCCGAACGCCGGCCAGCGCGCGCGAAATCGTATGTGAGCTTCGTTCGATTTACCTGCACCTCCTACAGCGGTGTGCACAAGTTTGAAGTGGTGTACTTACGGTATGTGTATTGAGATACGACAGGAATTACACACCACGCCTACACTTTTTTGAACCGGTGCAGGAGGTGCAGTTAAGTCGAACGAAGAGTATTAACCAGATCTTCTCGTCGTTTGGTCACGTTTTCTCTGTCGTCCGCTACAGGTCAGGTGACTAATATTTTGTTCCAAACGCTTTTGTTCTCGCACCCCACGTTGCATTAACGCGACGCTAATGCCCAACGACTTCGCTGTGACTCGTCGCAGCTGAAGTCCCTGGATAAACGTTATGTTTCTCGTGTTTAATAAGTAAGGTAAACCATTGTTGTGGGAAAGCGCAGGACACGTGTCACGAGCGAGTGCACCGTCGCCCTTTTTTTTTTCTAAGGGCCGCACGAGAGATGCGCCTCGTTCAGTGGCGCACTTGACGCTACTTGCAAACCCTTGCGCATCAAGGCGTTTTCGTTGCAGATATCTGTTTGACTGTACTGTGGAATAACGCAGGAGTGCTCAATTTTTCGCTTCCGGACACCCCGTTGGGCCAGGCGATCTGCACGACCATCAGACAAGCCTGCAGCCCTGTGGCTAGACCTCGGAATGTCCGGAGCGCGTGTCCTAAGAACGCGAAACACCGTTAGGGCGCGGTGAGGAGGCTCGCCGTTTGACGAGGTACATGTAGGAGGCACGGGAGCAAAATCGAGAGCGAAAACGAAAAGGGCGTGGAAATCCTGAGAAGTATGCCTGGAAACGACGCAGAGACGTCAAAGCGCGCCACAATGGTAGCAATTTACGCGAGCAGCGAGCTGCTGCCGCTGTGCCACACGCTAGGCGGTAGTTTAAAGGCTAGCTCACACTTTTTGCGTGGTCCTCGTTGTGCTGCGTCGCGTCGTGCAGCGGAGCGCCTCTCCAATGGGTCGCCATAGCAACAGCTTGACGCGAGCAGTCTTCACGAAGCCAAACGCAGTCAAACGCAACTGTACCAACGAGCCTTAAATGTTTTGCTCGCGCGATTCGTATAGCCGGCGATGGCAAACGGCCAGAGGTTTGGAGCGCCGAAACGATCTAATTTAGGCACTGTTAGATTGGCTTGATCGGATCCAATGCGGAGAGCAAGTCGACTGCTTCTTTTGTAGGATTAGTGGTGACGTCACAAAGACGCCGAGATCTGATTGGCAATGATAGTAGAATAGTGGGTCGACCTCAAAGCAATCTGCCTTGAGGTCTGCCCACTACTCTTCACTCAGAACCAATCAGAGCACGGCGTCTTTCTGACGTCACCACTAATCCTACAAAAAGAAGCAGACGGACTTGCGCTCCGCATACACCTTTGCATCGCTTATCACCCGGGCGAAAAACGCTGAGTCACCAAGCTGTGGACGCATCCGCAGCGTCCGATATACCGCACAGCGGATTAGCAATGCAAGCTCAGAAGGCGTTCTACAGCCCAGTAGACAAGATAGAAGCGCGCAGAAGGCGATTTTTGCAAAGGTGTGTACCCTCGGCTGCTCTCGGACTTAGACTGAAACGGAGTATCATGCGAAGTGGAGTACAGTTTGCCGCAGCTTTTTTCATGGTACAAACAGTAAGTGTATTGTGTTGTGTATATGTTTAGACAGCCGGCAGTTTGTCCTTCTCAGTGGGCGACTCGTCTCTCAGCTGTATATGAAAAATTTAGCCAGTGCCGTACAACCACTAGCCTGGGGTCTTCAAAGTTTATCACCACGCTGTAGGGATGCACGACCACACGCCCGTACGATGCTCGTCCAGATCGAAACGAATAGAGGTGGGGATTGAACCCAGTATCTCTGTGTTCTGGGGCGCGGGCTTTTGCCCCATAAGCTCCGAGCTGCGATGAGTTAAAAGGCTTGGTTACCGATTCCCACTCTACTCCCTTTCACCTTACGCCCGGACGCAGGGGACGCTTCTAGCTGTCCTAGCCGACCCCGCTCTGTGGACGTAGCCGCTTTCCGCGCTTCTTTGTGCGCACTCCTCAAGGTTGACACTTAAGGCCCGTTCACATTCTTGCGACCGAGTACGACCGAGAGAGACGAGATCTGTTAAAACTTCTTAAATTTTTTTAGGACGAGGGAACACACTGGCATTCTGGCGCCATCTGTGCGGTGACTCTGGAACTGCATTTCACAAGAGCGAAGGTTTTGTGGCATTTCCTGAGGTCAAATGTGCGTAATGCCTATAAGAAAGGCTCGTTTATAACGTTTACACAAGTTTTTCGAGCCAAGAAAGAAAGGATAATGCGCGGGAGAAATATAAAATATGCCGGACCGCCAAGTTTACACTTCAACCCGTTAGATGGCACCACTGCGTCCTCTCGTTGTAAGAGGTTTTAAGGGACCAAGGTTTAAGAGGTCGCAAGGGTGTGAACGGGCCTTTACACGTTCTTGGATTGACTCCGATGGTTCGTAGCATCCGCTGCGCTCGGAGGCAGGGTGAAACGGAGTATTGTCAAACGATGAAGCTAGGCGTCCGTTAAATATGCCAACAAGGAGGCATTCAAAAATGGCAACAGGATTTTTTTTTTTTTAAATAATTAAATCACATTACGCGTAACTCTCCTCAGAAATGCTCGAGTGTACTTAAATTACACCACAAATTATCATGGACTAAAAGCAATTACAATACATTTCAATCGCATCTGTTAAAAAAGGTACATTACTTCAAATTTACATTTTAAATCCTTTATGCAGTAATTCGTGCCTATGACGACGGAAGGGTTAAACATTTTGAGCAGATTATTTTAGATAAGACCGAAAACAGTTTTGCTGTTCATTCTTACGTGAAGTTAATCGGTCAAATGGCAAACGTTGCTCCATTCACCTAATTTTGGAGAAGTCGCCTACTTTGATTGCTCGGACCATGGCAGCTTCTTCCCACACGAAGTCGTAGCGACTGTGGCGAGATGTGATGTACCGCTCCCTATGTGTTTTCTCAACACGTTTTGAGAAGGTTTGAGCAATCGCCTAAAACTTACTTCTTCTCTCTCGAACAATGTTTAATCGTTTTATCTCGAGACAACTCGTCGGCGCATTTTCGGATATTCTTATCAAAGAGTATTTTTCCAAAACACCAGAAGAGCGCGAATAATCGCGTTTTGCCACTTAAAAAAACGTTTTTTTTTTTTTTTCCGGGGGGAGGGGGCGGGAGGAACGTCGCTAGAGAACAAACTTTGTGTGCGGGTACCTTTTGAAATTTGTCCTTTCCAGCGAACCCGCGGCATATTTGCCAGTTTGCTTTTCCCTGACATTACTCCCCAAGCTCGAGGCAGAAGAAAAGGCACATAGGCATATTCCGAGCAAAGCTAGAATAGACTGCTCCGCGCACCACCTGCTCTGCTCGCATTTTAAGCTCAGAGTGCGGTGGTAGATACGCGCTTTCCACACCAGTCATCGCCTCTCCTTCGTCAAGCCAGTTCGCTTTCTGCGCGTGGGTATTGGTGGAGGCTTGATCGAGTAGCAAAATATCGAAGCACGACTGGTTTAACGACCACGTAGCTTCCACCGCACTGTCAGCGAGCGATAAACGGAGTAAACAAATCATCTTTAACTGCCGAGAACAAGGCTACTCACAAACATTTCAGGATCCTTGACTAGGGAATTAAAATTATGTGCTGACGCCTGGTCTCGGGTTCTAGAAATCTGTTATCCTTTTTAATGGCGTGCTCTTCACGTTGTAGCCTGATAAGTTCCGATGACGTGACGCCGTAAATTCGTATTTGGTCGGAGTTTCGTGAACCAAGGCCTTCCCGATATGTCTTCACTTGAAATTGTTGCTCTATCCGCTCCGCCTTTCGACCCCGCCTTTTTGTGTTTGTCTCGTTCCCGTCTCCCACGCCACATATTTTATACTCTTCTTATGCTCAAATAGACCTCGGAAAAATAAATTACGAAAGCAGTGAGTAATGTCCTCTGAATTACTGCCTGAAAGTAACATATTTCATTAATACATTTCCAGCAGAAACGCGTAATGCATTACATTACTCATTATAGCAAAATGTATTATCATTACACCAATTTAATTACAGTAATGAGTCTGCCATTTCTGGAGGCACTATACAGACAACAATATTCGGCCAGCGAGTTCTGCCCATACCCAATGTCTCTGGTAAAGAGTACAAGAAATACGAGAATACCTGAGTCTCACCAAAAACAGTCCCTACGTTTAAGAAAAGCACAAAAAAATGCACAACGCAAAAATTGCAAAGAACGCCTTTGCCAACTAAAAAAAAAAAAAATTTAAAATATGGTTTTCGCAGGCCCTTCGGCGACATGTCGACTGCGAAATCTCAGGAAAAACAATATGATAGCACATTCGAAAACTTTCTTCTTGTTAGCGCACTGGAATTCTATTATCGTATTATCCCGGCGATAAATGTGCACGGACAGTACATTGTTAGCGAATCAATTCTTCTCTTAACATAACAAGGTGCATTCCAAGAAATGGAATTCCATGAGACAGGCAGCCGTTTTCAGGACTTCCATTTTACGAAGGCTTCAGAAACGGGCCGGTCTCTGCCGTATTCATCCTTGTTGCGGCACATTGACGACGAACATGGAGACTTTTATCTCTACCGACAGGACTACAAAAGCTGGTTCGCGCACTGCCTTGCAAGAATGGCAGATACTATTATTTGGAGGCTTGCGGAGTGGAGCAGCGCAAATGAAATTAAAAGAAAATGAACAAAAGATAATCAGGAAGATTGTACTTAATCATTCATTCAGTCGGCACATTCCTATCGATATGTTCAGTGTTTATTACTTTCGGGACAATGCGAGAGCTGAGCACAATGCAAAAGGAATTGGAGATCGCCGGTTTTAAGTTTATTTCCATCAAAAAGGGAAGCAAGGGAAGTAGAGAAAAAGCTGCTTTTGGAGCTTGGCAAGGTCCTTGCAGCCCCTTAGAATTCAGCGACAGGACAGGACACCAGAAAAAACTCACGTGCAAACGTTCAATGAATTCATCAAATATATTGTAAAACATTCGATCAATTTAAAACATTTCGGGTGGAACCTGCTTAACATAGGAAGAAAGCAATTGTATTTGTATTGTTTAAAACAATACTAAACACAAACAATAAGGACGCTGTAATTTTTACTTTATCTTCCAATATGCACTTTTTCATTCAAGAATATTACCAACCACCAGGCTAGTGATGACTAGTATTTTTCTTTAAAATAAGAAAAAAAAAACATTTGAGGACACACAATACTTCCAAAATAAATTTTCAATACCGATTCTCGGATATTTTTTCTTTTTTTTTTGTAAAAGATACCTGATACAAAATGATCAACTTTATCTGCAGATTGTACCAAAGATACCGGCATCTTCGCTGCTGCCCAGCCCTGTTGACGCATAATAAATAAATATTGAGCTATGTTTATGCTAGAAATGCGTCCAAAGGTTCACGTAAATAAACCTGTATTTAATTTACGTTTTGTTTTGCCATATTACATCTGATATCAACAGTTCTACTGTGTGTATAACGGCCCATTACACAATTATAATTTCACACGTTAAGCGATAAATCAGTTTTTATTTGTCGTGTAGCAGCGGTTTGGACTACACTGGTAACACTATGCATATAAAAAAGTGTTCCATGCTGTTGGGGTAGGGCTTTCACTGCAGCCTGTGCTGCACCAAATAAGCATGTGAACAACTTCATATGGACCCACATTGTCCCGGAGAATACCTCAGGCAACGTTCTACCTTCTGCAAGGTGGTGTCCGTGAATCATGTAAACCACCATTGGTTCTCACAGCGATAGGATAGAGGAATATGATAGAGGCCAAATACGTACTAATTATGGTGAACAAACATTGACGCAGCAGATAACACAAGTATTAATTATGTATCCACAAATTCACGATATAGATCAAGATCTGCAGATACATTTAAAAAAGAATAATGGACTATATTTTCGAGCGTATAAAGAAATTGTGTGTAGAAATGGTACAAGTAATTTCATTATGTTAGATATGTACATGTGGTTTTTTTTATTATTTCTGTTTTGTTCTTGTGTTTTATTTGTATATATACTGTGCGTTCTTTGTAAGAGCTGCGCCCATCTGAAACCTGTAGGGTACGAAACCTGGGCCAGGTGCTTTAATACACCTTTTGTCCCTGCTACACAAAAATAAAATGACAAAATTGCAAATGATAGACTCTGAAATGCTTTATTAAAACTGATAAGGGTCAACATGCTTCTGATTTAGCTGGCAGCAGTGCCTACTGTAGCGTTCTTCTAGAATTAAAATCCTCGACGTCCGAATTTGTCAAGATTTGCCATGATAGGTTTCTTCTGTAGATTGAAATTTTCAGTGAACTTGCAATTTTCAGTCAACTCTCAAATTCGTTTCTTCCCATCGGTACAGGGATATCAGAACTAATAATTTAACCTCACTTTTACTTTGCACCCTTGGTATTTGAAGAAGGAATATTATCAAGTAAATGCCCATGTATTGATTAAATGTAGCTTCTGTTACAGTTAGTAAATGTTAAGTTGATTGGTTGATGTGCAGGTTCGTTCTTTTGGGGGAGATATGATGATTGCCGCAGTTATAAAACTTAGAAAGTAAATT
The DNA here is from genome assembly GCA_013358835.2 of Ixodes persulcatus. NCBI lineage: Eukaryota > Metazoa > Arthropoda > Arachnida > Ixodida > Ixodidae > Ixodes > Ixodes persulcatus. The sequence continues at coordinate 13,125 of JABSTQ010004577.1, read as the reverse complement.
ACCAAAAAAGCGACTGTCGCTGGCATGGTAGAAGCCTCACCGAATGTTAAAAATGCAGAGTCCAGAAGGTGCATTTTTATTGATCCTGTAAATACAGCCTGTGCCACGTTGTGAGTCGGTGCTGTCATCGCTTTGTTTCTCAGAATACTCATTGCTTGACAACAAAAATGACCACGATGGTGACTTACACCCTCTCTCACATATTCATTTTCCCCATTGTCACTTAAGCCACTATTGTCACTGTCGTAACCAAATGGCGCGCAGATTTTTTTTTTAAATACTCTGGCGGGTGGGTACATATGTTGATTGAAAGCTAGTCTAATGCAAGAGTTCTCATAGCATTTACAAAAACTTCAATTGATAGTATGGTAACAATTTAATTTTGTAGATAATTTCATTCGTTAATGGTCCAAGGGAAAAAGGAATATTCAAACACGTCATGATTAAACCTGAATTGTTTTAAAGCTCTTTTTAATTCAGTCTCGAACACCCTCTGCTTTAAATTTTGCCTATATTTTATTATTAACAATAAATATATTTCTAAGACAAAATTTAAACCTTCGAAACTCTTTCGTCTTGCTCTAAACTGACACGGTTAAATTTATGCTTGTTGAAATAAACCTGATGCGGAAACATTATATCCACACTTATTAAAAATAAAGCACCCAGCCAGTTTTTCCAAGCGTTCAAACATGTTGATTCCATCTGCTGTGTGTGGATGGCTAACTATATTGGCGTATTCAGTTATAGGACGTATACTAAAGTAAGAAACGCGTTTTGTTTTTGTTTTTCGTTTCAATACCAGCAAATTTCAATATGCGCCTTCATGTAAAACGCTTTCCTCTAACTTTGTAAACTATGTCGTATTTTTATTGGCTCCAAAGTAGTTCACTCGTTATCGACACATCAAGGTAATCGCAATGGTCCACAAATCTAACGCAATTTCCAGCCTAGGATGTCTTGGGGCGAATTGGTGGACAGCAAATAAACTCGAAGTGCATAAAGATGCGCCAAAGTGTTCTTCGTGGGATGCCTTAAACGGCCGTCGAATACTCTGTGGATTGCCCAGGCAGCACATGTGATACACAAAAAGGATTCTCGTGTATTGTGCTCGAATAAAGAAACAGCGCACATAAAATTGGTTCAGAGGCTTCAGAAACGCTTATACGTTTCAAAGCCCACGAAGTGCCCATGAAGTTGGCACGAACACAGCAAAGTGATGCGGCTCGCTAACACCGTGTGCTTGCTTGTGCAGGTCGCGCGTCTCCTTGCTTGTGTAGGTCATGGCATGCCTCCAGTCCCTCGGAGCCAGTACGACCCTTCCGCGTTCTCAGAGTCAGTGTTCAACGACGCATGGATACAGTTCTGATTCTACTATCATCGAACCTTTGTGTTTTCTACCGGACGGTTTGCGCCAGAACCTCCCTCTCCCAAGCGAGGCAACTGCATCGACACCTGCATCATCGTCTTCTCCTGATATCTACAGCTAGCATCTGCTCGGCTTTTTCATGGGGCACGAGAATAGCAACGCGATGCGGCTCGCTAACACCGTGCACTTACTTGTGCAGGTTAGTACTTGTTCCACCCCTTTGTACGCAAATAAATCTAACAATCTATGCTTGATGTTGTTCTCGTGCCAGGGGGTTTTGCTGTCTTTGCTTGAGCAGTGTGATGACGCGGTCAGCCACCTTATCCTACTGTCTGGGGGAGTAGAGCTGAACACCGGCCCCACGCGGTCTCAGGTGTCCCAGGAACTAGGTTCCATGACAGAGGCACAATTAAAACAATTTAATGATATGTTCACTCTTTTACAAGCTATTAATGCCCGTACGATAAGAATGGTTAATGAACAGTTGGACCTAATAAATTACGTAAATGAGATTTAAACAATATCAGAAATCAATCCAGGGTAAAGTCACAGAAATCGATAAGAGACTCTCTGCCGTCGAGACTAAAGCACCGCCTGTGAGGTCGTCCTACAAGAGTTAGTTACGTTGCAACAACAAGTTGCATGACTTTTGAAGTATAACTCCACGTTGAGGGTTAATCGAGCAGAACTAGAAGATATGTCTCGGCGGAATAACTTGCTTTTTTGTGGCTTGAACTACGCTCAGTCGGAAACTTGGGCTCGAACAGAGGGCAAACTGCTGAATGCTATAGCGACTCCTCTCAACCTGGTCATTCGTAGTGACACCATTGAACGAGCGCACAGGCTTGGCGCATTTTCATTCAATACATTCAAACCAATCATAGTGAAATTCTCCTAATTTAAAATGAAGTATAAAATTTTATTTTCAAGTGCTAAACTAGCCCAGCAGCATAACTGCCGGCGAATATTTTTCACCCGCTACGAGACATGCTACGAGACAAGCTTGTTGAACATGGCAAATCACAGAACCGTACATTTAAATTGCGCTATAACAAGCTCTTTATGAACAACAAGTGTTTTAGTTACAATCCCTAATCGACAGCGTTTGTGAGCTTGAAAACAGGTCTAGTACTCAGGTTTCTCAAAAAAACAGCTGATAACAACGTAGCTGATTTGGCTTTAAACGTTCCGCGATGACGACTTGTAAGGGGCAGTGACTTGTCATCGTTTCCAAAACAAGTTTATCTTCTCTTTGCTACTATTTGTAGCATTCTTCCTAGAAGGAACGATTTAATGATCTGTTTCCGATTCCACTGATGCTGACATATCGCTTTCACTGAAACCAGGTCTTCGGCAAAGGTTGATAACCGCGAACTTTTCAAATGTAGCAAGCGTTTAAGTGTGTACCGACATGATAGATGCCAAGTTTGCGGTGGGGGCGATTGATTGCTGTGTCGGGCTGCTTTGAATCATCCCTCGTTAATATAAGTAACAACTTGGAAATCGTACATGATTGTAAACCTGAGACTGGGGCAGAAACGTTACCACAACAAAGGTAGAAAACGTAGCCTCCTCTTTTTCTACCTTCTGTTGTGGTCTCATTTCTGCCCCAGTCCCAGGTTTACAATCATATTCAACTTACTCAGAGTTGATTTTTGGAGCCTGTTATGCTCCCCCGTCCAGTAGTTGTAACTTCGTTCAAGATATACAAGATGCTATTAATAAAGTTTCCTTACGTTTTCCCAGTTTCCCCGAATTTTACTGGGCGACTTTAATTATCCCAACATTGTGCGGTAGAGCGAACGACCATTTTCGAATCCTTTTTTAACGGAATGTTACGACTTTTTACATATGTGTCTTCATTTCATATTTTTGGCAACTCGTTACGCAACCTACGAGAATCACGTCATCTACATCAAACATTCTAGACTTTATTTTTCTACTGTGCCCGACATTGTTTCTTTTATATCCTGCCTGCCTGGCTTAAGGAACCACTCATTTATTCATTCGAAACTTAAGGTTGCTGTGTCTCGTGCTGTTTTTAATAAGAAGCGCGTTAGATCTTATAATAGAGCGGACTTCGAATCAATTAATCGCGAGTTGTGCCTTTTCTTAAATGGCTACTTACAGCAATTTTCGTATCGCTCCCTGGAAGAAAATTGGAATATATTTAAATACAAAGTTGATTCTCTCATGAGCACCTTCATACCGCTGAGATTCGTTACTTACAATTGACATTCTACATGGTTTATTCAATTTCTTAAACGATTGTCTAACAAGAAGGAATATATTTTTCGATCTGCTAAAAGTTTTAATTCTCAGCGGTGTTGGGACGTTTATCTGTCCGCAGCTAGTGCTTATAAGACAGCCATTACGAACGCCAAAGGTGTATTTTTTAATGTTGCCTTGCCCCGCATGCTTATTAATAATCCTAAACAATTCTGGAACTCTGTAAATAAGAGTGATAAGTGTGCCGTGTCTCTTGGAAATACTGATGGTGGTGATATTCCCAGCAGGATTGTGCAAGTGTTTTCAACGCAATGTTTCTGTTGGCGTTCACTTCCTCTCCGATTTCTTCCGATTTCTTGCATTCCTGATGCTTCTACACAGGCATAGTTTCCATAGATCGAAGCAACGCAAATTGTTGTGTTATGTTTATAGAGCCGGAAATTAGTCTGCCTCAGTGGGCGTCTGGTGTCTCAGCTGTAGATGAGCAATTTAGCCAGTGCGGTACAACCGCTAGCCTGGGGACTTTAACGTGCACCACGCAGTAGAGATACACGACCGCACGCCGGTACTATGCTCATCCAGACCGAAACGGGCAGGGGCGAGGATTGAGCCCAGAATCCTCGGTTCTGCAGCCCAAGATTTCGCTCCACGTGCTCCAAGCTGGTGTGCGCTAGGCAACTCGACCACCAATGCCCCCCATAGATCTAATTTGTATTGACACTATAGGCATAGCCAATGTGATTGATACCCTGAAAATGTCGTCGTTTTCTGGTATTGACAACATAAATTCTATTTTTTTTCAAAAATACGAAAATGTACAGTGCAATTTGTTTATACAAACTTTTTAGCAGTCTTTGGACCTTGGTCATTTCCCCGACTATTGGAAGATTGGGAGGACGATTCCTTTGCATAATTTAAGTGAAAAATAGTCTCCAAATAACTATCGTCCCATCTAAGAAACTAACATACCCTGTAAAAGTCTTGAACATGTCATATAGCTCTCACCTTGCTTATATTTTAGAGTCTAGCTCTTACTTCTGTCATGATCAACATGACTTCCGGAAATCATTTTCTTGCGGGACTCAGCTCTAGTGTTTTACCCATGACCTCCATTCCATTTTCGATCGCGGCTCCTAGGTAGACTGTATCTCCCTAGATTTTTCTAAAGCCTTCGACATTGTCCCTCACTCCCTCGTTATTCAAAAGCTTATCAAACTTAATTTAGACCCTAACGTCTTTTCATGGCGACGTTCTTGCTTACAAATCAATGGCAGTTTGTAACTGCCATTGATGTTGATTCCCAACATTCGCCAGTACCTCCAGGTATTCCCCAGGACTCTGTTCTCGTGCCCCTTTTATTCATTATCTCTATTAACGAGTTACCTAACAATGTATGTTCCTCTGCCCGTCTGTTCGGAGATTACTGTGTTATTTATCGTGAAATTACCAATGACTGACATATGTGTCCTTCAGTCTGATGCTAACTCTATCTCTGAATGGTGTAGATTGTGGTATATAAACTTCAGTACTGCAAAATGTAAATGCATGCGTGTGTCTCGTGTTAACACAACACGTCCAGTTTACTCCGTTAATAACATTCCTCTTGAGTGTGTGCCATCCCACAAGCATCTGAGAGTGCACAAAACTTGTGATTCATCCTGGAGAGCTCATGTTGAACATGCCGTTAACAATGCTAATCACATGCCTGGTTACCTTAAAAGAAACGTTTTTTCCGCGCCTGCGTCGTTAAAAATCATTCTATAGAAAACCCTGGTTTTAAGTAAGCTTGAATATTCTGCGTATATCTGGGACCCCGATCTTGAATCGCTCATTTCTGAATTGGAATACGTATAACATTGTGCTTCGCGCTTTATCCCTTATAACTACCATGGTACCGTTAGCGCAACCGCAATAAAAACCAGCATATCCTTGCCAAATCTTTCTTTGCGGAGAAAAGTTTCCAGTTTGTGTTCGTTCAATAATATATATCATTTCGACAAAAACCCCGAGACTGGGAAAATGTTTGTCCGTCCCTTATATTCCCAGTCTCGGGGTTTTTGTCGAAATGTTTAACCACCACCAGCTTGTTTGCGCCCTTACCTTTTGTTCACATATATATCATCATATATTTTCTATATTATATAATATCTTATGTCTACGTTTTGTACAGGTCCTTTGTCCTTTGCGCTGCAGTGTGTATTTGTGAAGAATCATGATGTATCAGGTACGTGAATTAAGAAAGACGAGACTGTTTGAAGTAGAAAACAGCGTTATATTAGAAAACAATATTCCAATATGAAAACACACTAATTAAATTTACACACAAAAAAAACTACGAATGGTATGACAATTTGGGGAAATCGTTACAGGAACGCACGTTCGAAAGATTGTTCTCGCAATGTCGGCACACTGCTTCAATGCTGCTCACTAAGGGCAACCGGAAAGTTCGCTGTAACAACTTAACGCTTTCTTGTTTCGTGGCGCTGTGTCTTGGGAGGTGTTGTGCGCTGGAGCGGCGACAAAGCACGTACCGAAAAGCCCGGGGTTCAGCTTGAAGCCGGTGGGTCGGCGGCGGCGTTGGCACGGCGTCGGCATCTGGGGTGGCGTGTTGGAATAGACGGGGCCGCTGTGGTCTTGACGCGTGCTCCGCAACACGTGCACCTGCTTTAAACTGGGGTGAAGGCTTCGTGGGAGCCGGAGGTCAGGCCAGGTGGAAGCCTTGAAGAACCCGGTTCTGGACGCCCGGTGGTTCCCTTCCACACACTGGTCTGCCCGCTCGAACGCACTCCATTTTCTGTTCTGCGCCTTCCTTCTCTTTTTCTCTTTCTTGATGCAGGGCGCGTGGCACGCGCCACGAGGATGACGTGCGCGCACACACACACAGTTCGTCGCGTGCACAACGCGGCACGAAGATGACCCGGCACGCGCACATGCACACCGTCGAAATCCGCGCACGTTACACAAGCCCCCTTTCACGAAGTTTTTTTTAAAGCAAAAACTCAGCGAACTGCGCGAGATTCACACCATTAAATCAACAGCCGTCGGCTCAGAAGAAAAACAAATAAAAACACACAAACAAAACTACCCCTTTACGAAGGCCGATTAAAGGCGGCTCATATAATCTGCCCCCACATTTTCTGAGCCTCTGATATGTTCAATAGGAAAGCACTATTATTGCAAGGCCAGGATCAACGTCCTTCCAAGCATACGTCCTCATTTCACGATACCAGAAGTCGCGTTTAAGTCACTCGTCACAGAACTTTCACTTGACGCGCAACCTCCTCTCAATTTTCCGCACATCTAAGACACGATTGGTAGCCGAACCAAATATGCACGAGATGCGGGCCAAAGCACAAGCGAAAGAGGTGAATTCCTTCTTACTTCCCACGTCAAAAATCGTGGTAGCGACCATTCTGCCGCTGCAAGCTCGTTTTCTTCACAGATGGCTGACCGACTCCTCGGTCTGCGGCGGGGACGTTTCCTCGCAAATGTCTTTCTTCTCCGAGGACTGCTTGGAATCAGCCCTTCCGTTCCCGGACGCATCGAGCTCTTTTTGTTTTTCGTTTTTTTTTCGGAGCGCTTTGAACGCTTTCTGCCGAAGAGCGTTCGCTGCTGAACTCCTGGTTACGTCCGGCGGACGCCCTCGAAGGGGACGCTGACGTCGACCTAGGTCTCGGCTTGCGCCACGAACCCGGCGCGTTCCTGGGCTCCTGCTCGTGGTCCAAGCCCTCTGACGCACTCCTGGACCTTCCGCCACGCCTGCGGAAGTACCTCCCGTAGAAGCGTCGATGTGGCCTCCGCGGAACTCGGCCGTCCTCGTATTCTTCCTCCTCTTCAAACTGGGGGTGGGATCTCATGTCTTCAGCGGGTAGCGAGCTCCTGGTCATACCTCTGAAACGGCGGTAGTAGCGGCGTAAACCGGGTCTCCCAGGCCGCCGCCATCGCTGCGGTGGCGGTTGCGGCCGCGGCGAGTCTGGCACGAGCACGACGTCATGGAAGTCGTCGGAGCCCTGCACACCGTGGCGTGGGTTGGGCATCGGTCGGCGTTGACTCCGTCTTGGGAACCAGCGACCTCTGAAGCGCCTTCTCTCATTGGCGTAATGAAAGCACTGCACGGGCTCGTCGTCGGGAACTGTCATATTGGCAGCCTCGCGTCCCTTCTCACCTACGACGACGTCAAACTGGACGGTCTCACCCTCGTAAACGCTGCGCGTGACCTTCTGCGGGTTGTTCCGCATGATGGTGGTCTGGTGGACGAAGATGTCTTCCCACGTGTCGTTGGGGTTGATGAAGCCGTAGCCTTTCTTTACGTTGAACCACTGGACGGTGCCCAGCACCCGCTCAGCGAGCACGGGTTTCTTCGTGGTCACCTGCATGGCGCCCATATCGACGGTGGGCGCTTTTCGGCGTTGCCCAGTAACACTTGCTCCGGCCAGGTTCGAAGCGGGTGCGAGGTGCTCGGGCTCCTCGTCATTCATGGGATTTCCTCCCCGAGCTTTAGAGGCCCCCTCCGGCCTTTTCCAACGAGTAGCGGGAGAGGAGACGTCACGCGAGCCGGGAACATTGCCGACAATTACGTCATAAAGCGGCGCGTCCAGACACTTTTCCACTGCGATACCCGTGAAATAGGGGGAGGTGACATCCACTTTCGCCTCAGGAACGTCGATGCTTCGGACATCTATCAGCCGCAAAGTGGCTGTGGTCCCCGTGAGTGCTGCCTCCGGGACGAGCGAGCGACGCGCCACTATGGTGATGCTACCGGTGTCCCTTAAGACAGAGACAGCCTGGCCGTCAAGTGTACCTTTTAAAACAGGCATGTCGTACGCTGTCATGGCCCCCCGTCGCTCAGCAACGATACCGTTTCTATCGCCATCTTCGATTTTAAGATTAGGTTCCGAGGCCTGATGCGAATGTTTTTTTTCTGCTTCCTAGAAACACACAACATGAAGCTTCCTTCGCGTCGCTGCCCTTTGTGCAGGTCTTAGCATCGTGACCTGTTCGTCGGCAGTACACGCAGTACAGTTGCGTGGGCTTTGAGCGACAGTCAGATGCTTTGTGTCCCTTTTTGTCACAAACGAGACATCTGATTTGAGGCTTTTTGGTGGCTTCTCCACTCTCGTCCTTTAATTTCTCTGATTCCGGCGCTCTCTTGAACAACATCAAGTTTCGCTGACGTTGCGCTTCGAGATAATGGTCTGCCGCCTCGGCCATTACACTCAGTGTTTTGCAGTTCCTCTCGCGCAAAAACAACGCCAACTGGCTGTGGCAGTTATTGAGGAACCGTTCTGCGACAACGAGGTCTCGTACACTCTCGAAGTTTGTGGCCGTTTTACACATTTCCATCCAGCGATCGAAAAAACTGGAGAGTCGCGCGGCGTATTGCTCTCCAGTTTCACCGTCTAGGGGTTTGCTCTCGCGAAACTTTTCACGGTAGCCTTCCGCTGTGAAGTGAAAGCGTTGGAGTAGCGCGAGGTTCGCCTGATCGTATTTCATTGAATGCCCCGGGGATAATCGTCCGAAAACTTCCAGTGCCTCCCCGCCTAGACACATACTCAAAGCCGTGGCCCATTTTTCTTTTGGCCAGCTGTGCGCCACGGCGATGTGTTCGAACCGTTTGAAGTACGCGTCCAAATCATCGCGTTTGTCGTCAAATGCTGGGATTAGCTTATGCGGGTTTATCATGTACGACGGTTCTGGACCTGTATCGTTGTCACCCGCGGCGGCGGATGCTGTTGGAACTGCAGCCTCCGCCAGGCGAAGCTTTAGCTGGAGAGTTTCCTGCTCAAGAGAAGCCAGCGCGCGTTCGGCGTCTAGTCCTTCTTTTGTCGCTTCTCTTTCCGCTACCTTCGCGTCCCGTTCAGGCGCACTTTCCGCCTCTACCAATTTGCGTAAGTCATCTCCTGCGAGACCTAGCGCTTGACCCAGAGAAATGATTTCCCTCGTCTCCATTTCTACTGTTATGCACCACAAGATTCAAACGGTCTCGTCCTGTCGCGGACGCCAATTGTGAAAAATCATGATGTATCAGGTACGTGAATTAAGACAGACGAGACCGTTTGAAGTAGAAAACAGCGTTATATTAGAAAACAATATTCTTAGATGAAAACACACTAATTAAATTTACACACAAAAAGCTACGAATGGTATGACTTTGGGGAAATCGTTACAGGAACGCACGTTCGACAGATTGTTCTCGCAATGTTGGCACACTGCTTCAATGCTGCTCACTAAGGGCAACCGGAAAGTTCGCTGTAACAACTTAACGCTTTCTTGTTTCGTGGCGCTGGGTCTTGGGAGGTGTTGTGCGCCTGAGCGGCGACAAAGCACGTACCGAAAAGCCCGGGGTTCAGCTTGAAGCCGGTGAGTCGGCGGCGGCGTTGGCACGGCGTCGGCGTCTGGGGTGGCGTGTTGGAATAGACGGGGCCGCTGTGGTCTTGACGCGTGCTCCGCAACACGTGCATCTGCTTTAAACTGGGATGAAGGCTTCGTGGGAGCTGGAGGTCAGGCCAGGTGGAAGCCTTGAAGAACCCGGTTCTGCACGCCCGGCGGTTCCCTTCCACACGCTGGTCTGCCCGCTCGAACGCACTCCATTTTCTGTTCTGCGCTTTCCTTCTCTTTTTCTCTTTCTTGATGCAGGGCGCGTGGCACGCGCCACGAGGATGACGCGCGCGCACACACACACAGTTCGTTGCGTGTACAACGCGGCACGAAGATGACCCGGCACGCGCACATGCACACCGTCGAAATCCGCGCACGTTACAGTATTATATCATCATAATTCATCTCTCAATCAAAGGCGACTAACACAACCCCAATATCTATCAGCACAGAACGATCATAAATTCAAAGTTGGATTTCCATTCTGCAGGATCAACGCATATTATCATTGCTTTGTTCCCAGCACCTCTTTATATCGGAATCACTTTCCCATGGATGTTACCAGAATTGTGGTTAATAAGAGTTTTAGAAATGTCTTGACTAACCTGCATTGCTTCACACCGCCATAGTCCTCTTGCAGTTTTGCTGCTGTGTGTTTCTTCTATGTTTCTTTTTTTTAACCCACTCCGCTTTGTAATGCTCCTGGCCCTGAGGGTAAAATAAATAAATACATATATTTCTATATATATATATATATATATATATATATATATATATATATATATATCAATAAATAAATAAAAAACGGCGTCTCTTTATTTATTAGGCAATAAAGATATTATTTTTTTTTAATTTAAACTATACGCCGTTTCGTCTTCTCTGCTTCGCTGCTGACCTCCGCAAGACGTGCGTCGAGCTGCTACGGCGTGCTCCACGTCGGAACGTTTTCGTGTGCCACCCGGCAACAAGGGTCGCTGCCATATCGGAACCGCAGCGTCACGGGACCTCATTAGAAGAACGGGCAAGAAACGCCCGCCTTTGTATTCGCCGTTTCGTTTTCTCTGCTTCGCTGCTGAACTCCGCAAGACGTGCGTCTAGCTGCTACGGCGTGCTCCGCGTCGGAACTTTTTCGTCTGCCACCCGGCAACAAGCGTCGCTGCCATATCGGAACCGCAGCGTCACGGGACCTCGTGAGAAGAACGGGCAAGAAATGCCCGCCTTTGTATTCGCCGTTTCGTTTTCTCTGCTTCGCTGCTGAACTCCGCAAGACGTGCGTCTAGCTGCTACGGCGTGCTCCGCGTCGGAACTTTTTCGTCTGCCACGCGGCAACATTCGTCGCTGCCATATCGGAACCGCAGCGTCACGGGACCTCGTGAGAATAACGGGCAAGAAACACCCGCCTCTGTATTCGCCGTTTCGTCTTCTCTGCTTCGCTGCTGACCTCCGCAAGACGTGCGTCGAGCTGGTACGGTGTGCTCCGCGTCGAAACGTTTTCGTCTGCCATCCGCCAACAAGCGTCGCTGCTATATCGGAGCCGCAGCGTCACGCGACCTCTGGAGAAGAACGGGCAAGAAACGCACGCCTTTGTATTCGCCGTTTCGTTTTCTCTGCTTCGCTGCTGAGCTCCGCAAGACGTGCGTGTTATATCTGTCGCAGTGCTCGTGCCATGACGTGCACAGCGAGCGCGGGACGATCGCGTGAAGGGCTTGACTGACTGCCTACCCGAGCAACAGCATGCAGCCGTGTTCCAACCGGGCTGATTTCTGTAACCCGTTTTTCATGTAAATACACCACATTTATTGGCGACGAGAGGATGGGATTCTCGCAAAGAATTCCTGCTGCCATTGGGTCGACGGGTTGGATCATCGTCTGACTGCTGTGGGCTTGACTTGAGCCAATGATTGTCCAGCCTCGGAATCCTGGCGCGGCGATCAAGCGGCAACTCCTGAGCGAGGACCATGAGTCGCATCGGGCACATCGAGTCTTTCGACGATACGACCAGCGACTGGCGCTCCTACGAAGAAAGACTGGCGTCGTACCTCCTGGTAAACGAGGTTCCTGAAGGTAAGAAGGTTCATGCCTTCTCGAGTCTCATCGGTCCGAAGACGTACGCTTTGTTGGAGTCGCTCACGGCCCCGCAGTCACCGTCCGAAAAGTCGTTTACAGCGTTACTCAAGCTTCTGGGCGATCATCTTGCGCCGCAGCCATCCGTCATAGCGGAAAGGGCGAAGTTCTACAAGCGCTCGCAAGACAAAAGCGAGTCTATCTCCGAATTTGTAGCTGTACTTCGAGATCTAGCACAGAGCTGCGATTTTGGAGGCTTTCTTGATGAGGCGCTCCGCGACCGTTTTTTGTGCGGCCTTCGCCGAGAAGATGTACAGCGCGTCCTCGTCACAGAAGACAAAAAGCTGACGTTCCAGAAGGCGGTAGAGAGGGCTCTTGCGATGGAAATAGCAACTGAAAGTGCAGCGTTAACGCACACCAGCGGTGCATCGGTCACTGCCGTCCACAAGGTTCGGGTCGACTACAAAGCCCGGATCGACAAGCAAGTACCAGAGCAGTCCAGTTGTTTCCGTTGTGGCTCGACCAACCATCGCAGTGATGCGTGCCCCCACGTTGGTGACACATGTTTCAAGTGCAACCGGAAAGGGCACATTCAGCGCGCCTGCCGTTCGGGTAACAAGAAGCCGACAAAATCGAAACGACAAAGGCAGGTGAAAACACTGGCGTCCGTTCACGACGCGGTATTTCTGCAAGCGGTCAAGGCTGCGGGCTTGGAACCGATCACCGTACCCATAAACGTTGACGGTGTGAAGCTTACAGTGGAACTTGACACAGGCGCAGCTCTGTCCGTTGTCTCCTTGACTGAATTTCGGAAGCTGTTCCCAATAAAGCAGCTACAGCCAACAACGCTGACATTTCGCACGTATACAGGAGACTTTGTGAAGCCGAAGGGTCTGGCCTTGGTCTTTGTGCAACACAACAACCAAAGTAAGGAGCTTCCACTGTTTGTCGTGGAAACCAAAGGACCGGCCTTGCTTGGCAGAGAATGGCTGCGAGCATTCGGCTAGACTGGAAGAAACCGGTCACGGTCAACAGGCTCGACACGTCGGAGAGTCTCAAACAGAAGTTGGACGCCTTGTGGGAGA
>JABSTQ010004576.1:0-20275 GCA_013358835.2 Ixodes persulcatus | reverse complement strand
ACTTGGATGGTTACGTCACTTTCAGTACCATAGAGTGCGTATAGAGTCGTGGAGTGTTGCGGCCAAGATCATATTGTTAAAGCCACGTCACACTGACATCATACAAAAGACAGACACGGCCTTCGCTGCAGACATGGTGACGGAACTGTCTGCGGACACGCCTACAAGCCGCGGTCACACTGCATCCTACCAAAAAACAGTCTGCAAAGAGATTCGAACACGAGTCACCGCGAGACCTATGCTTCGAATGCCGCGTGGCAGTGAGTTCAAGGGGGAAACTTGGGCAGGCGGCATTCGATTCACGGATACTGCGTTGACACGTGTACGATGTATGAGGATTGTGACCCCGGCTTTAAGCATGCTTCATACATAAGTGTGCTTCGAACATAGAGATTTTGTGCGACCGTCATGCGAGGAAGAAACAGACAGTGTCTGCGGACTGTCCTTTGCTCGATGTAAGGTCATAAAGCTCTTCAAAGGTGCACAAACGAAATAGGGGGCGCTGCGAATGATCTGTTCATGTGTTCCGTTAAATCGTTGCTTGATGGCGCCTTTTTCGAGGACAAACTAGGGACCATTCCAGTAATCACCTTGTGGCCATCTTTGCCTACTGGATAACAGCGATCAGAGCAAACAGGCTTAGTAGCTCTCTTCCGCGAAATATCGTACGTCGTGTCTGCGTCTACAGCAGGTGAAAAGGCATAATTCGGCGGGACAATAGGGATTGGAATAATGCGAGCAATAGGAAAAGCGGATATTGGAGCACGGCTATAATTCATAGTAATCTCGAGCATGCTCATGAGAGCAGTGTTGGAATTAACGCGTTACAAGTAACAACCTTACTCGTAACGCGTTTGTTTTTGTACTCACGTACTAACGTACTCGTTAGGATCACAATTGACTAAAGTAATGTCATTAATATTTTACGCATCTCCTATCAAATTACATTACCCGTTACTTTTGTTTAAAAATGGTCACATGATTCCTTGAAAACAAAATAATTTTTATTCTGTACACTACGTGAAAGTGGCAAAGAAACCCCAACAAAGCTATGTATACACAAACTCAACTCTGTTACGTCATGGCGCGGTGGTGGCTCGTTGGGCGCACTTCCGGTCTGGGGCTGTGGGCGGATGTCCCCATTTGAGACGTGTATTCATGCGTTGTTTGGAAAGGAACCAGACAAAAACCTCCATTCTCGTCAAAACGCCACGACTGGCTGTACCAAAAAAGTCGAGAAAGGTTTGAAGATCAGTTTTCATGTGCTCGGTTCGTCCGAGAACGGGATATGTGCCATGAAAAAGGAAAACCAGACGCCGTGGGACCACGATTGCTTGGGCGGGAAGCACTTTGGGTTAAATTCACGGATACTTGTGGTCATCAGATTTATTTGTTTTGTTCCAACATGAACGCCGGAAAACCGTCAAGTTGTACGGACCACCTGCGGACTACGTTTAGTGCGTCTTCAAGTTCAAACGGCCGCCTGATCGTTCGAACTGTCGTCTACTCTTTCAAACGTTTCTGCTTGTCGTCTGCTCTTTTATACCACACCGGCCCGTAGACCAAATGTTGGCCCGGTACCTGCGATAAGAAGTAAGTAAAGGCCTCAACAGACTTACGTTTTAAGGTTGGTAAGCAGGCTCGATGTAAACAGTAGATGCAAGGAGATGTTGATCATTGTCACCAGTGGCCATCACCGTCTTGTTATGCCTGATTGACTTGGTACGTCCGATTCTGCTTGCGACCTTTAGTATGGACGTCGACCATCTCCGGTACGGTTCACGCTTTTGCAGCCCTAGTGACGTCGCGACTGAAATTTGCGAGCAAAATCTCATCATGCGAATCGGGCTTCAGCGTACATTTTGCGGCGTCCACGCGGAATCAATCGTCGCATGTCACATTATTCACGCGAAGGTTTTCGGTGTAACGAGCCTCGGTGATTTTCTGACGCCGCTCAAGTAGTTAGACATTGCGAGGAAGACGCAGAATCAACAATTCGAACGCGAAAAAGGGCAGGGGGACCAACACCGACGCCGACAACATCGCATTTCAATGTTTTGTTTATAGGCGACGGCGAGCTTCTTGCCCACACTCCATCGCGCATGCGCGTCGCCGGTGGCGTCCGCTAGAGGTGCTCCGGTTTGTTTGTAAACATGAGTTGGTGTATAAGTGGCGTAATTTCAAACTCCATCGGAAGACACCTTTAACGTTCCCACGACCGGGCCGCAAAGGTGCGAGATTTTAGCTGTGCGGAAGCACTAAGCGTCCTTGGTTCAGTCTTTGTATAGAAGCTGCTAAGATCACCGTCGCCGTCCCCGGAGCAGGGCCGGCCTTTGGGGTGGGCGACCTGTGCAGCCGCACAGGGCGCCATTGATAGGGGGGTGCCGAAAGGGCCGCCGACTGAAAATGATATGTGTAAAAAACTCTGAATCCGCAGCTCTTTCTTTTTGTGTGTGTGTGTGAGCGACCAGCGACGACTCCGGACTCGTAATGCCGATCAGTGTTGCAAACTCAAAATTCAGAAACCCGCCGCAAGAATCCCGAAAACCGCTAAAAACCGCTAAATTTATAATGTTGCGCAAGAATGACCTTTTAACGCATTTTATTTCTTTAATTATCTCAGAATAAGCATAAATATAGTAAAATATTGTTAAAGGTACTTTTCTTTTACTTGTTTAACTAAAAACTAATGGCAACAGGTGGTATTAAAAAAAATGTCAGCGGAAGACTGTTAAATTGGCAACAGTGATGCCGATCTGTTTCATTGCTATTTTCTGTTGGTGAAATACTGACCATCTCATTTGTCAAGGTAAGACTTTGCATAATTACATTCGACTTATTCGCACAGAGATCCTGAAGTGCATTCGTTCCATTTCCAGTGGACTGATCACTGAGTAACCCCTGTCACGGCGCGTGCACACCTGAATAGCTTAAACTCAATTGTCGTGCAGTTTCTAGAGTCTAATTGTTAATGCTCAGAGTGCACGTCTTGCTGAATGTAAGCTAGGTGAAGTTTCGTCGGTTCGGCCACTGTTCTTTGTGTTGACTTTGACCTTCGGGGTCCGCATCACGTAATCTGGTGCTATGCCTACGGTACTGCATACACAGGTGCCCCGAGCTGCTCAAAAATATTGTAGAATCTACTGAGGTCACATCTTCAGCTTCTTGTAGACAATAATTTTTGTGTTCCTGAGTCTCGGGTTTTTATTACCATGAATCACCACCAGCTAGCTTGCTTTTTAAGTATTGTTACTATACGCATTTCGGGTCAAGATGGCTGGTGTAAAATTTATATTTAGTCTAGTGGTTCAAATTTCAGTGATATGCCACTTCCTCGAAAGAAACCGTTAGGAGGCAGTACAGAAAACAAAACTTTGAACAAGATCGGGAATCCAGGAAGAGCGCAGATGCCCCGAAAAAGTATGTGAAAGTACACGAGGGCCACTCATGTTCAGGTGAACCAGCAGAGGGGGAAACATTGCACGAAAAATAGCTCGACAAGCGAAGATTATTCCTATACAAAGGAAAGTGAAGCACCGCAGTAATATCCTGACGACGCTGAGTGCTCCACTGCCAGAGTAGTCTGTGACAGTAAACAAGATGGTGATGACACATCGAATGAGATAAAGGCCGCCAGCGACGAACTGTCTGATCCTGCATTATGACCTAAGCTGACACCACAAATCCGGGGCGCGTATTTTGAAATCCTACCCATTACAGGGGGGCGGAGCCAAGGAAAAAACAAAAACAAACAAAACAAAACTATGTCGACTCCTATTGGTCCGCGTGACTATGACGTCATTGGCTGTTCCCTTTAGCGGCAGCAGCCCCTTTTTTATTTTTTGTTTTGTTTTAATTACAAATTTACTCTAATAGGCACTTGCGCGGGGTGCAATAATGGTTAAAATAGTTCGCGATGCTTTTAATTAGAAACAAAAGTCGTTGCGCTAGCATTAAATAACGTCCAAAGATGCGATTGCACGGCCGAGACGATTGCGCGGACGGACGTTGCGGACGTGTTTACGCTGATGTGCGCGCGGGTTTTATTTCGCACGCTTCTAAAGGTTTGTAGTTTCTAGTTCATGTCATTGTGTTTTTATAGTCTTGAGCATCTCCGCGCAATGAAACACGCCGTACTCAAGAATGCCAATGTCAGTTTGATGGAGGCGAAACTGTTTGTATTTTATGCCGAGCTGGAGAAAAGACGATAGACTCGTTTGCATTTATAACGTGAAATGTTGTGTTCGAAACGTACGTAGTACAATGCCAGACCAGCTGAACCAGTCCCAGACAAACAGTTGTTTAGACTGGTGCTCGGCCGCGAGTAGCGCACATCCGAGAAACTGCCTACGATAGCAGCCAACTTCGTTCAACTCCGAGACATGTCGGAAGGGTTCCGCACCGCGGGAGACTGCAACGTAGGATTTGACTGGCAGGAGTACCACGGAGTCACACAGGTTCGCTTGCGAAGGACCTTAACACGGTTTATGCGAAATATAAGATAGTCACACTTTAGGGACACTTATCAAAGCTTTGGCATGCTCTTGTAAAGTCTCACAAAATTTGGAACTTCAAAATTTGTTTCTAGAATAATGCGGGTTGACTGCATACCTTCTGAAACAGTGCAACCTCGTTTGAATATTTCAACCTACCTAGGCCTTCACAGGCATGAAGCAGTCTCTCAACACGAACAATGACCCTCTTGTCACCATATCAAATGAAAAAGGAGTTGGCTGGACCATTGTAGGATTAAAGAAAGTATATTTAGAAAACTGTAAAATATATACAAATGTGCAAATGAACTTGAATCCTACTCAGTTTGTGTAAACTTGATTTTCCGGTTCTCGTCACCGGTCTTGTCACCGTCCCGAAGCTCCGGCGAACCAGCTGTTTACCTGCTTGGTCGTCGAATCCAGGTGCTCTAACAGTGGCACCTGGATTCAACCTGTTGTGGGCACCGACCAATCTTAAAATGGCCATGCCTCGGGCACCTGCCAGAAGTGAAGATAGTTGGGTGGGTTCCTTCAAGTCACTGCCAAGAGTTGCTCCTGCCGGTGAATTATCATTCCAGCTTCTCGTCTTCAGGTGCCCTGGGTCGCCGCCGAGAATTCCCGCAAGGGCCTCGGGTCATTACAGAGTTTGTCCGGTTGTCGCTGAAACACTCATCTGGATGATCGTCGGAGTCTACTTGCACGAGACAGGCCAGACTCCGTTGTTCAACCCTTGCCACTAGCTGCTTGCTCCCGGTTGGTTCGCCCCTCCTCGTCCTGGCTGGATCCCCTTCACCAGAATTCAGTTGCACTAAATTTCTCATGTGGCATGTTATGCAATCTGTACACAGTTTCCCAGTCACATCACTTTGTAGCCCTAAAATAATTATGTGTGTGTGTGTTTAGGCAGCCAGAAGTTAGTCAGCCTCAGTGGGCATCAGGTGTCTCAGCAATAGGTGAGAAATGTAGCCAGTGCAGTACCCCTGCTAGCCTAGGGTCTTTACGTCCATTAACATCCCAACAACACAGTATATTTTCCTGCACAACCATATGGTACAGCCAGCAAACCCCCCATTTTAACTATGTCATTAATTAACTGGAAACTTCAACCAGTATATTTTTCAGTAAAGATAAAACATGCAATCTTTCCTACCTACCAAGGCTTTCCTCCTACCGTATTGCAGCTCGGGGCACATACAGCAAAAGCTTCTGCCACGCAGCAGTTTTAGCTTGTCTTAATAATTATTGGGGTTGTGTGGATATTTATACAGCGTGTAGTTGGTCAGCCATTTCAAAGTTTCGACGAGTCTCCTAGGTGTAGATGAGCAATTTAGACAGTGCAGTACAACCGCTAGCCTCGGGTCTTTAACGTGCACCATGCAGCAGTGATATACGACTGCACGCCGGTACGATGCTCATCCAGATCGAAACGTGCAGGGGTGGCGATTGAACCCGGATCCCTGGGTTCTGCAGCGGGAGCTTTCGCTCCACGTGCTCCGAGCTGGTGTGCGCTAGTCCATTCGGCCACCAATCCCCCTCTTTTAGCTTGTCTTACTAAACTGACTGACTGCAAGCTCATTTCCATAAAAAATATCAACATGTCTCACATTTGAGATAACAGAAACAATCTCTCATTTTAGCAGTATTTTGCATAGCATTCGACATCCTATACTCCTGGCTAAAATGTATGTTCTACCACTTTTGCAGTTGTACACGGTTAGTGCAGACAGGACATCTGTGCTATTTCACATTTTACTCTACAGGGTATTGGCAAGCATAAAACATTTACCGCTTCAATTGGTGACCTGAATTATCATTCTCCACCATACTTTAGTCGTTTTAATGACAGCCTCACGACTTTAAGATACAAACAGGAAAAACCAGCTCTTGCTTGTTTGGATGGATGGATGGATGGATGGATGGATGGATGGATATTGGCTATTCCCTTTATAACGGGCGGTAGCTTGCGCCACCTAGCCTTAGATTATTAATTAAGAAATTTGTTTTCTCCTTTTTTCTTCTATTCTTTTTTTCCCTTTACCTCTCTGCAACTATCACCGGGCAGGTAGAGTACTTTCCAGGAAGACCTTTGGGGGATCGGCAAAAAAAAATTAAACTCCGCCCCCCGCCTCCTCCCCCGGGCGAGGGAGTCGCCAATTTTCCTCTGATCAACCTCGGCGGTGTTCCTCCTTAAACCACACCCACTGGGGGGCAGGTGTGAGACTTTGGGCCAGAGCCACGCGGGAGGGAGTCCCAATATTCCTCTGTCCCTCCTGACCCCCAGCTGTGCTAATTGTTCGTCCTTGTTTCATTTTCCCTAGACTGTATCCACCAGTTTTCCAATCTCCTTTTTGTGATGGTAACCCTTTTTTTCTCCATTCTTCCATCCTCGTCCGCAAAACCGAGCGCCCCCGTCAAATCCGCCGACCCCTCCGGGAGAGCAGGACGAAGCCTCGTACATTCTAAAACAAGATGTTCCATTGTTTCGTTCTCATTTTGGCAATGGCACATAATGTGTCCATTTTCTCGAATTTAGCCCTATACGTTTTGGTTCTTAAAACCCCCGTTCTAGCCTCAAAAAGTAGGGAACTACCCCGTGAGTTATCAAAAACCTGTTCTTTTCTTATTTCCTGCTTATGTGACCTATAAATTGTTAAAGCTGATTTTCCTTGCATCCTACCACTCCACATTTTCCGTTCGGCTTCTTTTACGCCCTTTTTTATCGTTGTGTTCTGCTCAGTCTCCTCCCTAGATGACAGATATTTAAATTTTAGTTTTCTCGTTCGGTTCGTCCATTTTGTATTCAAACTCTTCATGTATAAATACTTGTACACCTTCCTCGCCCATCGTACGTCCTCCATTTTTGTTAGTCTTTGATCGAATTTCAATTTGCTGGTAGCCTCTCTACTCTCAAAAGACGACCAGCCCATGTCCCCTTGTACCCCTTCATTTGGCGTGTTCCCATGCGCACCCAGTGCCAACCTGCCTACACTTCTCTGTCTGACCTCCAATCCTGTCTGAACCTCTGATCGCAGGCACAACACTGCATTACCAAACGACAAACCTGGCACCATGACTCCTTTCCAAATGCCTCGAACTACTTCATATCTATTATAATTCCATAGTGCTCTATGCTTCATAATAGCCGAATTTCTTTTCCCCTTTTTTATTATATTTTCCTCATGTTCCTCTAAATATTTCTTTCCCTGTTTCATCCAGACCCCCAAATATTTGTACTTATCTACATAGTCTATTTCAAAGTTCTGAATTCTCAGCGGCTCCCCCTTTTCGTCATTAAAAACCATCACTCCAGATTTTTCTCTACAGAAATTCAGACCAAGCTTGTCGCCCTCTCCTCCACATATCCCAATTAGTTTGTCCAGTATTTCCCGGCTATCTGCTATAAGTAAGATGTCGTCTGCATACATCAGTCCAGGTATGACTTGGTTTACTTTACTCCCTCCCTCCATATACGTCAGATCAAATCCCAAGTTGCTCTGCTCTAACCTGTTTTCCAATTCACTCAGGTATACCATGAAGAGCAGTGGTGACAGGGGACAACCCTGTCTAAGCCCTCTTTTTATTGCTGCTGGTCTTGTAGTTTCTGCCTCCCACCTTATAACCACCTCATTATTTGTATACACTTCTTGCAAGAATCTAATCAAATGTGCATCTAGCTCATACCTCCTCAGCAGTTCCCAGAGTTTTTCCTGACTCACATTGTCGTATGCCCCCTTGATATCTAAAAATGCTACCCATAATGGTCTATGGTTTGTCGCTGCAATTTCTATGCACTGGGTGGCTATAAATAAGTTATCTTCAAGCCTTCTATCCCTTCGGAAACCATTTTGGAGCTCACCCAGAATCTGCGTGCTTTCTGCCCACTCTTCCATTCTTCTCTTTACTATCTGCATAGCTAGCCTGTATATGACCGAAGTTACTGTTATTGGGCGATATGATTTAATACTATCTTTATTACCTTTGCCTTTATATATTAGTCTCATCTT
Organism: Ixodes persulcatus; assembly: GCA_013358835.2. Lineage (NCBI taxonomy): Eukaryota > Metazoa > Arthropoda > Arachnida > Ixodida > Ixodidae > Ixodes > Ixodes persulcatus. Next base: position 11,778 of record JABSTQ010004576.1, on the reverse strand, counting down.
GCTTAGTTTCCAATCATTGGGTACGTCCCCCCCTTTAATTATTTGGTCTATCACCTGTTTTAGCTTTAATTTGCTTGCTTTACCTAGGGCCTTTATTAGTCTGATTGGAATGTCATCTGGACCTGTTGCTGTTCCTGCTGGAATCTTACTTTCCGCTCTGTCCCATTCTCCTATAGTAGTTCCCATTGTTTCGGATCTCTCTTCCTCCTGCACGTTACCGTAATTGGTGTTCTCCAGTTTTTCATTTGGTTCCAACTCCGAAAAAGCTTCTTCAATTGTCCTCCTGATGTATTCTCGAGCCTCTTTCCCCTCAACCTTTATCCCTTCCTGCGTGGTGAGTGAGTGCTGGCACGACTCCGTCTTTTTTCCCTGCGCCTTAATGTGCTCCCAAAACCTTTTTGCTGCGTTTCTGTCGTTCTGATTTATCTCCATCATCCACTGAACCCCTGCGCTGCCAATTTTGGTCTGTATTAGAGCTGATGCCTCCCTTTTTCTATTCAGAAAATTTTCCCATTTTGCTGCTACTTCGTCCGGGGTTGCTCCTCTTTTCTTTGCCCACCTATGTTCTCGAGATGCCTCTTGACGTCGTGATATGGCTGTCTTAACCTCTTTATCCCACCAGATTTTAGGTTTGTGCTTTTTCCCTCTCTTTCCTCTTCGCCTACCTCGGTACTTTTCCAACTCAGTCTTAAAAATGCCCACTAAATCCTCATATGACCACTCTCTTTCCGGTTGGTTGGATATTATGTTCTCAATATTTTTGGATACTTCTTGTAACTGATCTTCGTTTAGAGTCGATTTACCTTCCTGTTCCTGAATTTTTAGCTCTGTTACTGATGCACCAAATTTGATTTTGATTCTTCTGTGGTCACTCCCTAAGCTGTTTATGCCTTCTTCGTCTATTTCCATACTCCCTAGCCTGTTATACAGCTTTGGGGACATGAGGCAGTAGTCTATTGTTGAGTGAGAGGCGTTTCTCTCCCACGTGATTTTTCCATCGCATTTTACTTGAGCATTAACTAGTACTAGATCCAGCACATCACAGAACTCTTGCAACATTCTCCCTGTTGTGTCTGTGTGCCCATCAAAATCTTCTAAATGGGCATTCATATCTCCCATGATAATTATTTCCCTATTTAAACCAATTTCTCTGACATCCCTCGCTATGCATGACAAGTGCTGTGCATTTTCTTCTTTTGAATCCCTTCCCGTTTTCAAGTAGACAAATCCAAGTAGTGTGTTCAAATCCGTAATCTGTCCTATCAACCATAGGTGTTCCCTGCATCCCTCATTCACCCTCTCCCAGTCTTCCCCTTTGATCAATACTCCTACCCCTCCTCCCTTTCGTTCTCCGCTACTCCTGTTGCATCCCAACCAAAAATAATCCGCTATGTATGGTGGCTCCTCCATATCCCTAAGGTGGGTCTCCGCCAATCCATACACCTGAAAATTTTCCGCCACCAACTGCTTCTCAAGCTCTTCCCATTTTAGTCTCTTTCTACCTCCCTGCATGTTTATAAAACCAATATTAAGCTGTTTCTTTCTCTTCTTCTTTCTATTCCTGCGAGGCCTCCTCCTGTCCTCCCTGTCCCCACCTCCCAGCTCTAAATCCGGATCCCTCTCCTCTCCCGGACTTCGCAGGCTCCCAAAAAAGCCCTTGCCCTGCAGCCCATTCTTCGTCCCACCCGTCTTCCTGTGAGCTCGCCATAATGGATCCCATCCCTTTGGAAAGTGGGGACCGGACTCCTTTGGCGGACTTCCCTGTTGATGTCCATGACCTCGTATCTGTGTTGAAATCTTAGTGCCTCAATCACATTATTGGCTTCCCTTACCTCCCTCTCTGTCTGTTCGGTCTGCCCCCTGATCTCTGGGATGGTGCACAGCACGATGTGCACATTCTCTTTCACTTTTCTGAGTTGTCGGACTCCCTCTCTAATGTGCGCGCCCAGATCCCCTCCTCCCCTGTTCAGTACATCGTTTAGCCCCGCGTGCACCATGACTAGGCTCTCTGCCGCCTTATTTTCTTGCAGTATAGCCGCTGCACTTTCCATTACCTCCTTCATTCTCTTTCCCGGGCGGGTCACCACTTTCACCCTCTCGTCGTCCTCCACCTTGCTCCTTATCCCCTCCCTGCACCTGGCCACATTGGAGCTGCCTATCACGATCACCTGGCCCCCCGGTCCAGCCGCCTTTCCCTTCGCTGCCGGTCGAGTGTTCCTTGGAACCTCATCGCCTCCTGTATTCGGTCGCGTAGAGCCGCACTGTATGAGAATCCATCTACCCTGGCTGCCTGCCCACTCTTGTCCGCTGTCCCTCTCTCTTTTCTCTGCAGTTCCTCTTCAGCTCCCTCCTGCACCCACCGAGCCTCCATCTCCCTCAATTCCCGCTCCACCTCCTCTATTTCCATACTCAGTTTGGCCTGCAGCTCCTTTATGTCCTCCTCCTCACTCGGCTTCCCCACCTGAGTCATCATCTCTCGCAGCTCTTTTTCCCGGGCCACTCTCATCTCCCTCTCCTCTCGTTCTCTTCGGTTCGCATCATTCAGTCGGGTCTCCCAGCTTTTTTGCAGTGCCTCTTGCACCTCCTTGGCCTTTGCCACAGTCTGCTTCAGCTCCCCCAACTGAGTCTCTAGCTGCCACTCCAGTTGCCTCGTGCCTTTCTTTGTTCTCCCTCATCACCACTTCCATCTCCCCCAGCCTATCCGTCCACGTCTGTTCTAGTTCCACTCGCCTCTCCCTCTCCTCTCCCAGCTGCCTCTCCATGTCCCTCAGCTTCATCTCCCATTCCGTACTCAGCTTTTCTCTCATGTGCACCTCTTCCCTCAAAGCCCCCTCCATCTCCTCCCGCTTTGCCCTCTCTACAGCGAACTCTCCTGCCCCCGCCTCCAGCCTCTCCAGTCTCTCGCGTTCCGCCGCGAGCTCCCTCCTCGTCCCCTCGAGCATCCCGCACACCGCGTCCACTTTTTCGCACATCCTGCACCGGAACTCTTTGTCTTTCGCCTCCTCGATGCTGGCGAAAGGCGTCTCTTCAAGGAAGCACCAGCGTGCACACCCGCCGCATTCGACGTCCGGCATTTCCATCCTTTCCATCCCTGCCTTCAAACGTCGCGTCCCGCCAGACGCTTGAAAAGCGCCTAACAACACGTGACCCGCGTCTTGGTGTGAACCACGTGTTGCGCAGCGTTTCCCCTTTCTCTACCGCTACGCTGAAACGTATAATAAACTAGATTAAAACTAGAAAGAATATTCTTCTACACTAGTCCATGCACGCTAGAGCAAAGAATAATCGATGGGTAAACCAAAAAAATACTTAGCTACGCAGCTGCTCGGAACCTGTGGACTCCATCCTGACCAAACGCGGGAAGTCGACGTCTGACAAAGAACTGGTGTCGCTACCGATGGGGCGTCGAAGACGCGATTCTGACAATACGAAACCGAAAGCAGTAAAAGTTACAATACTGAAACCGAAACTGACCAAATCGCGATAGAGGGGTGCCGTAAATATGTCTTTAGAAACTTAGGAGTAAAAGAGGGTGAATACAGTTATTATTATAAGCACAGGAAATAAATGTGCAAATCACAATTAGCGCCGACGCGCTATTAGTTTCGGGTGCAATGCAGTAGGGAGAAAATTTATTTTTTATTTCTTGGGGAGATTACTTTTAATTTACACTCAGCTTACAGTATTTTTTTAGTAAATTATTTTTACCAATAAATTACTAGTAAATTACTAATAATTTACTAATAATTATTCGTAATTATTAATAATTACTAATAAATATTAATTATTATTAATTAATAATTATCAATTATTAATAATTTTTGATAATTGTTAATGATTATTTTTATTAATAATTTTTGGTTTCAGCCTGGGCTGGAACCATTTTTGCCGTCCGAAAATTTTGAAAAATAAGCGTAACACTGTCGCATAATTAACTTGACTAATGTACTTTTATACATGCTGGAATTCTAGCAATACATTCTTTGGACGTGGAACAGATATTTGCATCATACAGCCCAGGCTACATTACACATGCATCAAATGGGCCGGTGTATTTCTGACAGGGACTATTTTTAACTCAGTTGGATGTCTGACAAATATATCAGCTTAAGTTCGTCCAAAAACAACTTTCCAAAAGCACAGAAACGTGTTCCCATTGATCCGATTCTCAATTGTTGCGTCCAATATGCATTTACATCCTCCTGACAAACATACGTCTAATTGGTTCCTATTGCTCAACTATACATGCACAATTGGCCTAGATTTCCTGTTTGGCAAACAAAACATTTCGTTTGACTGATAAAAATTCATAATGGTCCGATAAAGTCCCCATGGGAGCAGTCCAACCTCCTATAGGACCAAAAGGTATGCCTATTGGCATTCCTATTCCTCTTTTATTTTCATGTGTATTGAATTCAAACAAAATGACAGCTCAGAGTTAATTAATCAGCCTAGTGTATTTCGTCTTGTTCTTACCGATTTTTATTCTGTGGAAACTTGGGATTATGTTTCCGTGAGACTGTGTGAGAGTTGGTTTAAATTTTTGCGTGGTATTAAATCAACAGTTGCTACTTATAAATGATTTGAAAAATGTTTTAAGCAGCACTCTGTATTTGTAATATTAAACAGCAGTGCTTCCCAAACTGTGAGGCGCGAACCCCAGGGGTGTCGTGACTGATCTAGCGAAGTCGCAAAACAACTGCTGGCTTGTTTCTTTTTCTTTTTCCAATGGTTTTAAATTTGTTAACTTTTAATTACCTGTATTACCTGAGAAACTAAATTTCAGAGTCAATTTCAATATGTTACTGCTAATGCACTGAGATGGTAAGACTTGTGGTCTAGCAAAATGCGAATGGAGGAGGGGGCGGGGTCGTGGCAGGATATATTTTATATGTTTAGTGGATTACGCGCGTAGGGAAGTTTGGGAGCAGATGCTGTATTGAGTCATTATGTCTATCGCTGTGTCATTTTGATCGCCCGAGACAGTGTGCTAGTTGAGAATGGGAATAATTGAATATGTATTGATTTCATAGAAGGGTTAATAAATGGTAAATAAATATGAGAAGTTATTGGATTGCAATTTTGAACATTACTTTATTTGAGGAGAATGTCTTCTGAATTGCAGGCAATCTGCATTCATGATTATCTTCACCTTTACCTTTATCGAATTCCTCCACTGTGGATCAGCTGATGTCTATTGGGTGCCTTATGGTAGAACTCACTTGAGTATCTATGGATAAACTCAAAAGAACTGATATTGCATTCTTAATGATAATACTCATTTCCATGAGTAATCAGTACATTTATGAACTCAAAAAGAATGAATATTGACTGGGTAACGATAAAACTCGTTGGAATTTGTAATGAGTGAACTCAAAAGAATGGATATTGAGTCGGTAACGATAAAACTCATTGCAATTTTTTTAATGAGTAAACTCAAAATAATGGATATTCTGTTCTTAGTGATAACACTCATCTGAATGTGTAATGAGTAAACCCAAAATAAATTATATTGATTGGGTAACGATAAACCTCACTTGAATTTGTAATGAGTAAATTCAAAAGAATATATAAAACTCATTTAACGTTGAGTTTCTTACGAGTTTCATTTGACTCTATAAAAACTCATTAGAAGCTCAATTGAAACTCATTGTTCATTTTTGTAAGGGGATGCCGCGAACCTATCGTCGAAATGCGAAACTCGAGAGACTTGAAATGAACCTACTATTGCTAAAGGAATGTGAAGGACACGAACGCTCATAGAAAGGATAGGAAGCGAACGGTCGTTGTGGTGTGAAAAAACAAGAGCCAACAGATGGAGACGACACCCTGCGCTTCAGCTCCGTAAGCTATCACAGCGCCAGTACTAACGCGGCGGCTGCATCGGTTCTGCTCCGCCGCTGCTCGATTCTGCACTCTTTTGAACTCGGACGGAACTAGTTAAGAACTTTCTGGACGAATCGAACAGACCTAGTGCCTCTCCACTATCCCTGCCAACGTTCGATTTACCTGCACACACCGGTGAAGAAAAGTCTAGGGCAGAATACTTCCGGAATGTGTATTGAGACACAACCGGAAATACACAACCCTAACCTTTCTGCACCGGTGCAGGAGGTGGAAGTATATCGAACGATCCTAGCACCGGGTGTTCATGAGAAAAGAGGATGGTGTTTGTCGGCCCATGCAAATAAAGTATGCTTCGAAGAAAGCTCAAATTCCATGAGATTGTGACGCTTGCGGCAACGTTACTATATAGGGTGTCTGAAATGCCAAGGCTCGTTCAAAAATGGGCTGTAAAAAACGGCGCCTGCACGTAGCAATCTAAACTTTTCGCCAAAGGTGTATTTTACATGTAGGCTTTACCTTGTAAAATTACAAGGCGTAGCTCCCTTTCTGTAAAAAATAGGGCCAGAAAACTTGCTAGCGTCAATAGCGGACGGCGACGCAGACGACCGAGTCGAGTTGCGGGAGGGGTTTGGCGCACGTATTGATAGATGGCGTCGGGAGAAGCGTAAGAATAAAGCCGCTGTATTAGAGAAAAATGACCCCTTCTTTTCCCTCCTCATCAAAAAAAAAAAAAACCTTTTTACCACACCTTTAATTTCCGGTTTGCGACGGAGGCGCCCTCTGGATGTTCCCAAACGTCTCGATGATTCGGTCAACTCAAGCAGCGTGATGCCGGTCGTGTGTACTTTTCCCGTCATATGAGTGTGGCAATGACCCCATTTAGAGCCTCATTCGCATCTGACCATCCTGAAGCCGCTCTAGATCCGTTCGTCTAACAGTGGCCCCCGAAGGTGCTTTGGATAATCGTCCCAATCGTCCCTACTGATTTGCATTATCAGTCAGTGTCTGGCGAGTGTCTGTCTGCCCTTCGATTCACAGGAATCTCGAGTTGTTCTTAATCATCATATCAAACCGCCAAATTATAATTATATTCTTCACAATTTCAGATGATTCACCACTTCTTTTTAATGCGTTTTATTTGCGAGTTTTGGCAGTGTTTCGCCTACGGGTGTTAAGAAAATGAAAAAAAAACAAAAAAACATGGAAAGTATTTTTTTTTCTTAATCAGGGAAGCGTTGTTGACGCTAAGTTGGCATTTTAAGCTGGCTGCAAAACAATTCTTGATTAAAAGTTCTACGTATCTTTGTGCGTGTTTATTGTATGAATGCTGTAAAACTTTCCGACACCGCAGGCCTTCCGGTACGGGTTTCTCAGTGCGGCTACTTTTCTTAGTGTAAGAAACACTATTTTCGTTATTTAAAGTGATGAAGCAGTTTTTATAAATTAAAACTCTGTTTTCGTTAAGTTTCGTTGTCCGTAATTTTATCAGTGTTTCTGTATCTTTACTGTTATTTTGTTCATACTGAGAAGAAAGAAAAAAACGTTTTAACTACAATTCACGCTGCCTTTAGAGCCCTTGGCCAGTGTCCTAAGGCTAGAAACCTAGTGTAGACCTGGGAATCAGCGCTCGGTTTCAGCACCAAAAACAAAGATTATGGACGCACGTGGAAATGCTATTTGTGAAAAACACTAGAAATAATATTGTTTGCTTTCTTATACTCACAAGTTTTTTTTCCCCGAAAATAATTATTAAGGCCGTCTTTTCACGTTATTGTTCTCCTAAGTTGTAAGGGCTGCGTCATCAAAACTTCTAAGGCGGTGGATTTGAGCCTTATAGAAATTCAGTGCCATCTAAGCACTCAAAGAGCAGTTTTTTTTTTTTTTTTTTTTTTTTTTTACCGTACTAACGGCGGTATTCGACCTGCAATCTGTAGTACTGGGTGTCCCAAAAAAGATCTACACAGCTTTCGAATAGCAAAAATAAAATGTGCGTCGCCCAACGCTCCTTCTCCGCCCAGAGGTAGCGCTAAAGGTCCGAACCACATGCCAAAGTTTCAGCACGAACCGATATCAAATGTTCCAAATAGTTATAAGTGATTTTCTTAAAACTTCAAAGGGAAAATGAGGCGCATTCTTGCAAAATTTTGGTTTTTGGCGCCATAGAGCTCTATGTATTCGAGAGGTCCGGCGGCCGCCATTTTCTCATTGTAAATATCACTTTTAACTTTTCAATAAGATAACGTTTACTGCTGAAACTTTGGAATCTGGTTCTGACCTGAAGCGCTACATTTCGGTGGAGAATCAGCGTTCGGCGATACATAGTATATTTTCGCGGTTAAAAATACAACAACATGTAAACCTTTTTGGGAACACCGTGCATTTGCCGGGCACCATCACTTTCGCTAGCCAACAGCAGTCGAGAATGGTGTTTTTAGAGCAGAGCTGTTATGGGCCAGTTTCCCCATGATCGTGTCCGGTACCAAACAAATGTCGACACAACACTCTGGTGCCGTCGTCGCTCATAGATGGCGGTAGCTGTCCAGAGTGTTGGGTTTGCCGGTTGTCTGCTTGGCGCCGTCGCTTATAGATCGCGGCAACCTTTCCAGCCTCGGCAACCAGACGACTGGTTGCTGCCGTCGCTCATAGATGGCAGCAACATTTCTTCGGAGGAAAAAGAGCGGTAACGGAACGAGCGGCGGTGCGCGCAGCAGCATGAATGGTTCCGCAACCGCCGCGAGGCCGCTATCGCCCAAAGTTTCGCTGCGTTGAACGCTTCAGATTCTCTCGCGAAAGAAGAGCAGATCGCTCTCCTGGAAAGCCACCCCCGAGAACAGAAACTACAGCTCCGCTGCTCTTCCTTCTTCACCAAAGCGGAAAGGCTGAACGCTTTTTACCTTACAATTCTTTCTGGGTCTCTCAATTTCGATGGTGAGAAATATACAATCGGTTCACTAACGAAGAAGTTTGGGCTAGTTGGTATTTCATGATTCAAAATTAAAACGCCTCACAGATTGGGGGAAAACTGTGTCAGCGCGTCATCACTATCTCTGTATGATAAAGAATGTTGCTTTTTAGACGCACAGCGACAGCGCGTGAGGACGTGGCATCCATGTCATGTATTTTCTCCCGGTTTGCTTGTTTTGACGTTGCGGTGTTTATACTCGATGTTAGCACGAATAAACTTCAGTTGTAAGTTAGCGCCTTGTTCGTCCTCCTTCTCGGTCTTGCCCGTGTCTTTGCGCTGTTTTTAGTTTTAATCGTAGAATCGGTAAGTATGACGCACCAACCTTCAGGGTGTCACAAAAGAAAACTTACACGGTCTTTTTTACCGCAAAAATAAACTAAGCATCGCTGAACGCTCATTCTCCGCCCAACGGTAAAGCTAGAGGTCACAACCAGATGTCAAAGTTTCAGCCCAATCCGATAACTTAATCAAAGGTTATTAGTGATTTTCTGAAAATTTCAATGGGAAAAAGGAGCCCATTTTTGCCCGTTTTCGGTTTTTGGTGCCATAGAGCCCCATGTGTTCGAAAACTCCGTCGGCCGCCATTTTCCCATTGAAATTTTCAGAACATCCGTTATAACTTTTGATTAAGTTATCGGATCGGGCTGAAACTTCGGCATCTGGTTGTGACCTCTAGCGCTACCTTTGGGCGGAGAATGAGCGTTCGGCGATGCTTAGTTTATTGTTGCGGTAAAAAAGACCGTGTAAATTTTCTTTTGTGACATCCTGTACATTGAAGCCGTGATAAAATGTTATACATCAAGGGGCTGTAAAGCCGATTAATTGCCGCCAGCAGATTTACTGGACCGCAGTCAGAAATGAACGGTTACGGAGCACTTGTATTCAATTCCTGCGTCGCATCGTACTAACGTCTCGAATGTATAGGACTCGCATTATCCGCTTAGCAGCATCTTCAACTTCTTTCATCATCCGTAACCAGAAGGCCGCCATTATAATCTGTTTCACCTTGTGTTGTACCGCAGGAAAGGCTACAAGCGCGAGCTCCTTGCTCTACGGCACACCTCGGCGGCACAAGCTCTCGTGCACCAAGGGCAGCTGCCAACGCTATGAGCTCGCGCTTCTAGCCTTCGCTGCGGTACAACATAAGGTGAAACGGAGTATAGTACGGTGCATATGCCATTCCTCTGATGATGATAGTGATCAAAGTGGCCAGACTGAATTTCAGAAAGGATATATTAGTGCTCACTTGGTGCGCTAACCTAAGCAGCAAAATTGTGTGCCTGATGAAAGCTTTTTTTTTTAATTGAAGTTGAAAATATCGTCGATGTTGTGTTTGCGCTAGCAGTGTCGCGCTGTGTACGCAGTTGTTGAAAAGTCGCATGACTTCGAGCTTTCTCATACAAATTGCGCTGAAAGCAGGAAAGGCAATTAATAGGTAGCCTCTTAATAATACAAGTCAGGGTCATGCATAGCTTCTGTTAGATACCTTGGTGCATCAGTACCCTCGCGTAGAGCAGGCACCAAGTCACAATAAAAAGGGGGGGGGGGGGGGGGGGGGGGGGCAAACAAGCAAAGTGTCGCACTGTTCTTATTTTTTTTAAGATGTTAGTGATTTTAGATGATAAAACTCTTCCCGATATTCTGTATATATTTAAAAGACAGCCTGCTAAAATAGTCTGCGCTTTCAGTGAAAAGGCGTCGTATGTTCGGCAAAAAACGTACTTCAAGTCATAATCTGCAGGGGCTCACTGTACGCCGGGCGAACGTTGACGCTGAGTACCATTTAAGTAAATAATATATACTACAGTCATGTCTCGTTAATAAGGACCCCGTTCATATGGATACCCCGCTATATGGACACCAGTTTCGGGGACCAACTGGGAAAATACATGCATTTTTGTCTCGTTAATATGGACAACTCGCATTCTGGACGATAGTTTGAGGAACGGAGGCGTCCATATTAACGAGACATCACTGTATAGACTAGGATAATCTCATAGAAGACCGAAACTACGCCTTAGTCCCATCACGTCGCTACCCCGAGTCTTGACTGCTATTTTTTTTTTCTTCGTTCTTGCGGTTTGTTTTGCGGTAAAATGGTTGCGCCGATTTCCGGTGATCTCTTAAAAAAATAATTTGGACGGCCTCACGTGTCCTTCGTTAGAGGAATTCTTCGATACACCTCCATTGATGCCAGTGACCCCTGTGCATCGAGTAAGATGAGATCGGGTGGGACGCTCTCCATGCCGTCGTTGAATGCTCCTCTTTCATCCTCTCAAACTGGTAATTTCGTCGATCTTCCGAGGAGAGGCTTCGTCTTTACGCAGCTCACGACCGTACTTTTCGCGCATAAACGACCCGATCTCGAGCACTCAAGCGTCCGTGTCAGACACAGGGTCCTCGTAGGTCAAGAACAGCACGTTCTGGACTCCCTGCGCTCGTACCAGGAAAACAGATGGCCTAAGAAGTCCCCTCTAATCACTTCCCCGTCCAGAAACGCCGCCAAAAAGTCGTCGAACTCTATTTCGCCGTAATCGTACACCGGCGAGCTCTTGACGCGGTAGTATAGTAAGAAACGCAGTAGTCGTAGGAAATCTTCGCGATGTAGATGTATACTTGGCCCGCGTCGAGTAGGGCTGCTTCTGGAAAGGGAGGTGGATCTTGATGCCTCCCGGTCCTGGCATTCACAGGGCCGATTCCGCACCCATAAAATCCAGAAAGGGATGCCCTAGCCCGAAGTCGATCAAGGTGTCCGCCGGCTGACCGTCGTTCAAGATGGCATGGGCGATGTACCGCATCCAGGTTGTTCCGCTCTTGGAGAAGCCAACAACGAAGACGTGGTCAGGACGTGGTTTGTAGACCAGCGCAGACCTGACAGTGGTCGCGTGCAGGAAGCGGTTGACGTAGAGGACCGTTTGTACTTACCTGCTCATCTCGGGCACCTTGCGAGGATTTACCTCCCCATT